>KZ873284.1:14642-34903 GCA_003456935.1 Machilis hrabei
TGGATACACGAGCATTGGGACGTAAGTCGTGCGTTTTTGTATGGGGATTTAAAAGAAGAAATATTTATGGAGATACCCCCAGGAAGCTATGTAGAAAATAAGTGTGTTTTGAAATTGAATAAGGCAATCTATGGACTCAAGCAATCAGGAAGGAACTGGTATGAAAATATTTCGAAAGTGTTGGAACAGATTTGTTTTATACCTTCTGCATTTTGCCCTTGCTTATTTCAGAGTTCTGTAGATTGTATAATTCTCATATATGTTGATGACCTGGCAGTGTTTGTTAGGGAACGAGGGGTACTAGAGAATATTTATGAATTACTTAGCCAGAATTATCAATTGGTTAATCTTGGTCCTATTGTGGAATTTTTGGGAGTAGAGTTTGAAAATATTAACGGTTCTTATTATTTGAATCAGAAAAAGTATATAATGAAATTACTGGAACGATTTCAGGTAGATTTGGCAGTTCCAGTTTATACACCTATGGATGTGGGAATTTCATATAGTAATAATGTAATTGGGTCGAATTCCGATAGTTTACCTTTTCGTGAACTTCTTGGCTCTTTATTGTTTCTGGGGAATAGAACTCGACCTGATATAATGTATTCTGTTATTTATATGGCTCAGTTCTCGTCTAATTTCAGTGAAGAACATTTTTTTGTCTTTAATAAGAGTCCTGAGATATGTTGGTTCAACAATATGTTATTCTGTTAACTTGTCTAGAGCTAGTTCATATGATTTGGTAATNTACACTGATGCTTCGTGGGCCACTTCATTAGATTCTAGGAGATCATTTAGTGGTTTTGTGTGGTCTCTGGGAGGTGTCTTTTTAGGATGGCAGTGTTGTATTCAAAAGAGTATTGCTAAAAGTGTTATGGAGGCTGAATACATTGCCCTTGACTTGGCCAGTACTGAAGCAGCTTGGTTATCTGATGTTATGAAAGAATGTAAAGGATTTCCTTTTTCAAATTGTACTCCACTTGTGTATTGTAATAACCAGTCAGCTATTCATTTTTCGAGTAATGTAATAGTAAATAATAGAACTAAACACATAGACATTAATACCACTATATTAGAGAATTGTTAAAAGGTGGTCGAATTTCTTTAGTGTATATAAGAGCTGATGCTAATGTTGCTGATCTATTAACCAAGGCTTTGGTAAGATCAAAGTTGTTATTTTTTTGTTAAAGTTATTTACGATTGAATGAATTGGGGAGAATGTGAAGAGATTAAATTTATTCATGCTGTTGATATGGATTTGTTTATTTAGTTGAATTGAAGTGTCTTAAGTACAGCTGTACAATGTTTATGTTGACTGAGTGTTGTGTTGTTGATGTTAATGTGGGAGTTGCCAGCAGAAGGGAAAGTTGCTGGTAGTAGTCAGTCTGGTACAGTTAAGTGAAGTACTGTTGAGAGAGAAAGTTGACTGTGTGACAACTGTATTAGTGAACAGTAAAGTTGAGTTTTGAGATGCAGGATGACATTGTGACATCTCCTGTGTGGTGCTGTACTGGTGGTGGTAGTGGTTCAAGAAAATAAAAAGTTAAAATCACATGGGGACTTCATATTATATTGCTTTATTTCCACAAATAAAAGGTTTATTATCCACAATCACTAAATGACTTGATGGCTTAACCACTAGACACCCGTCATTAGTAAATAGGATGTTCGGCACCTATGATCCATGTATGTAAAATGTTAATGATAGATGCCTATGATGTATTATTGTGTGTTGATACCTTTCTAACCATTTCATGTATACTGATGTCTCATGACTTCACAAGTGGGAATTACAGCGGGGACAACGCGACTGGAGAGTGCCTTTGTCAGTGTAAACTGAACGACGATGCTACACTAACCACATCAGTACAAGTGAACCAGGAAACACTACATCTTCCGGACACCATGTAAAACGTAACAACGTTCAGGGCGCACGAGGACCTCCTACGCGTTTAGTAAGTAAGACTATATTAGATTTTAAGGATGATTTGAAAAAATAGACAAAAATATTAAAAAACTGAACATAAAAAAACCGCATATACACAATATATAAACCAATAATCATTTATGATGGAATACAAACTTTCCAATACTATACTCTTACATCAATGGTGGATAACCATGAATCAATGATGATCGGTCACCACTTGTACACTTTATAGCATAAGATGTTCCTTTAATGTAATGTATGTAACGTATAAACTCTACGTCCATTGCCACAAGCCAAAGTAAAGTATACGTTATGTTATCTTTAACTTAAATATGTTTATGTCAATTTGCATACAGTATTAAGCTATACTATTTTCAATAATCTTTTCACCTTTTTATCAAAAATCTTTAAATATTTCTAGATATCACTCTCAGACTCAGTAAACAATTTTATTCATAACCCATGTAATATTTTTATCTTACTTGTCAAGCTTTATTAACTATTATTCCTAAATTCATACATTTTTATAACGAATATACAGTACTTAATATTCCTACTCAAGCTAAGACTTTATGACTCCACTCAAGCCACACACCAAAGATACCTTGAACCCAATTCAAACCTTTTTGACCTAGAGGTTAATTATCATGATTATTTAGTACAAGTGGTATACTATGAACGCCAAATTGTTATGAATTGAACCTTGGCCAGTATAAATGATAGTATGCATGCTCTCTGTAGTGTCTTTAACTAGACAGTAAGTAATTAGTGTGAATGGTATATAAAACTTCTTGTCATAAAGAATAATAAGGCCAACACCAAAATCAGGTATTACATCAAATTATAATGCCCGGCAACTTCAGAGAATATTGCCCGGCGACCTAAAATTCCATGCCTAGTGTCTCAAAATAAACACCCTAATATCATTGTTTGACGCCTAGCGACCAGCGTCCCGACGTCCTATATTATCAAGTAATCTAGTCACCTCCCATGCTCGCTTTTATGATAACCTTCCACTCCTAAATACCTTGTACTAAAGTCATTAAAATATTAATAATATCAAGTATTCGCAAAGTAATCAATTCCTTGATAATCAAACTACAGCTTGGTAAATAAGTCAAAATAACTAACCGTAATGGAATTTCTTAATTTTAATTTCTTGAAAAGACCTGTTTGTAATATGTTAATAATTGTTCATGTAACTTATCCCTCCACCTACTCTTAAGCGTAGAGGACTCCGCTTCCGGTTATGGGGGGATATTGTAACAAACACCCCAATGACCATTTTTGTCCAATTTGTTATTAGTTAAATAATATTATTATTATTATTCAAATATTATTGATCGTTCAAGTTCAATATCTGACAATTCAAAGAAATTGTTTAAATATTATTATTTTATCATTTAATATATATATTTATATATTATATTAAAGATTTAACATAATTATTCTCCTTATCGGACTCTCCTTTGGCCATATGAAATCATCTTTCATTCTTTGTGGTTACTCCTTTCTTTAAAGGTCACCAGACCACAGCCGGCCACTAATCCTTTAAGCCTCTAATCCGTTAATCCCATAAGCTCTTCCGTTGAGTTGCGAGAAGGAGCAATTCTCATGACTAACAAAAAATGTTACACAACGGAAATGTTGAAGGACTGACGTATGTGACAACACGTGTGGACGCCTGAGTCCGAGGGGCCAGACCCACGCGACGGAAGCTATGACGGATCCCTTCCTGGGAGAGGCTGGCTTAGCTGAAAGCTTATAAGCATCGAATGAAAAATGATGCCCTCTCTCTTCTGATGATGATGATTTTTGGTGTTTACGTCCCGTCGACACTCAATGGGTCATTAGGGACGATGAAACAATGTTTATTGTGATTAATGAAGGTGAACTTAATTCTATATGAAGGTGATGATGAACACTTTTTTATTGAAACAGTGAGTCGCACCCAGCCCTGGCCAGGAATCGAACCTGGGACCTCCAGCGTGCAAGGCCAAGTGGCTAACAACTAGGCAACCGGGGCCGTCTCTCTCTTCTTAATACACTCTCTTGAGTACATGTTCTCGTGTGCGCGCTACGCTTGCTCTTTGCTGACCACTTTGTGTTACTGTTCAGAGTTTGCTTAGAGTGTTAACTTTTAAATAAGTGGTAAAAGAGCTGTCTACGGACATCACAAAAGGTAATGTTGAATAAATTAAATATGTTTAGATTATAAGTATGTTAGTTTATAAGATGTGTTATTCTCATTGGTAAATACTGACTTTGGCATGGGCGTAGATAAGATGTATTTAAAATGGGTTTGGGATAAATAAATAGATGTTCAGTTCACTCCTTTGGTTTCACTGGAAAAGCCCTGCCCTATGGCTGTAGTGTGTATAGTAGTGTTTTTTATGGATCCTGTCGCGGCCATCGCTAGCCTATAATAGCGAGACTCTCACCCTGATGCTACCCCCAGTTTACACGACCATGAATCACAAGAAAGTATTGGTAACTCGAGTGTGGTGTGCGTATATCTCGGAGTCTACTCCAACCTCCAAAACGTTTGCTATTCTGCCCCTTTATTATTTTGATAACCATTTCTCAAAATATTACAGTAAAGTGTAATCTTCACATAATCTAAGATGAGATGAGATGTTACTGCCCTTTACGTTTGTATTTATTATNTGTGTAATTAAATAATAATAAATATAAAATGAAATAATGAAACTAAAACAGAGAGTACGAAATAGGAATTGGCATCAATTGTATAGTTCTCGAAACTGTCCACTATCTCATTTCACCCCTTGTTTGGCAAAGCTGTCAACATGAAGGTCAACCAGTCTCCATATTTCGGTGAAGGGTGTGGGTGAAAAGGGGTAATGCAGAATACGATTTCTTGAAATTATCACGGGGAGAACTGGAGATGGAGAAGCTATATTCAATCAACTACCACGGAAACTATGTCGACTGATTACTATCCCCATCCCCATCCCCATCACGATGCAAGAAGGTCTAACTTTATCGAATGTAAAGGNCTATCACTGAGAGAAACGTCTTGTAGATTTCATACACGACATGGTGTTGAGTGGTTTTTATTACAAAGGTTGAATTATGTAATAGATTTTTCAACCACTAACCAATTATCTAAAAGTCAACAATTTTGCTAAATGATATGTTTTCTTTGACAATGCAATTATCTGTAATCAGAAAACTAAAAAGGATATAAATAAAAAAACTTTTAAAAACACCATTTTATTTAATAAAACCCACTAACATGGAGAAAATAATCCACATCACTAAAAATTTAATTGCTCAAGAGATAACTTTCGTATTTATGTGAAAGAGAAGTATAATATTTAATGAGTGCTTCACGCTTTTATTTTTGGTTATTTTTTATTTAATAAATGGGTAAATTTTAAAACTAATTTTATTTTTTATTATTTTCGGGGGGGGTGATTTATCACCCTGATCATCCCCTGAATATACACGGCTGCTGGGGTTAAGCAATCGGCCAAACTCTTTTTGGAGACAGCTAGTATATGAATTGCGCAGTGATGACAGGTTTCAAAACATCTGGAAGGAAACCAAGACGGCCGGGAAAAGGATGTCTATGGATCAGTGACGTGCGCTGAGGGAAATCAACACCATCACTGCTTGCCTAAACGTTTCAGTCATAACTAAAGTTTATTATATAATTATACATAGTGTCTCTTTGTGCACCTGTGCGAGAAACCTATTTTATATATATGTAAACAATTGTATGTTTTCCTTACAGCGAACATATTTGTTTTATCTTAGATTTTTTTATAATTCCAGTTCCCTCCAAAGCGGTAAGCATTGAAAACGTTACCATGGTAACCGTGACGTATGTACTAAAAGGTGTGTTGGTTTCAGACGCTGTGAGTGGCTGACTGGCTCAGTGAAGTCATCCACAGCTAGCAAAGCTCAATCTGATTCTCTTGTGTAACCAAGATATCGGCGTGACAGTTTATGTTGCCAGGTTTAGTGACTTATCACTAGATCTAGTGATTTCAACCCTTTTTTAGTGATTTGTAGTAAAGGTCTAGTGATTTCTTATATTACTTATATTTCATAGGTATTTTGTATATTTCTGTCATTTACAATTTTTCAACCACTTGTTTTAACTTTTCTTTATCATTGGTTGGAGTGCGTGTTCCCCGATCCTAAAATAAATAGTACCACTGTAAGTTATAACAAGTTGGAAGATGGAACTTCCCCGATTTGTATAATAAAGTTAGTCGCTGATTCAACAAAGTTCGAGGAGACGAGTAAAACGATTAGCGAAGATTAGATCATAGTAGGCGTAAGAGAGGTTTCTAATAAAGTTTTTTTGAGCAGAAGAAAACAGAGTGATTGTTAATAATATATGAAAATATTACAGTTCCTCTTGGTTCCTAATATTACCTTTTCAAATACTTAAATATAATGATATATACTAAAATTAATTATATATTATGAATGAATGGCAATATATAAGAGTTGTACAATAGTAGAGAAGTGCAATATGCCAATATCCATACAATGCGTACTGGCCTATATGAATCATGAACGTTAAACGTCATTATAAATTACAAAAGTGAAGTGCCCAGTAAGTGATAATTCGAGAGGTATTTCGAATCATACACATCCCAGTAAATCAGGTACTGTACATACTTTATAAGTGATTCGTGTTACTGTTAATAAAAGTCTGGTTAAACCAATAAATTCTTAGCAACTGATGAAGCTAGATTGCAAACTAAACGATTTAGTATCCAAAAATGGCATTATTTAAGTGTCACATTACTGAAGCAACTGCTGAATTCATCAGACGATTAAACCTGATTAATCTTCTACAAGGAATATTAGGAATAGGGGTGTAATTAAATACATACTGATTTAATAAATACTTAAGATTTTCTAGCAAAACTTGGCAGAACTGCCACCAATGTACAAAAGTGTACCTAAAGTTTTATTTCAACACTTCAGTAGTATTTATATTTATTTTATAATATTGTATATTGTAATAATAAGTGTTATTACATTGTTTCCAAACTTTTCTTGTTTATACTGATACCTTGTTTGCATTTGTGTTTTGCTTTGTTTTGTTTCNATTTGTGTTTAGTTTAGATTTGTGTTTTCTTTAGATCTAATTTTTTTAATGCATCTCTAGTTTATGTATGCCTTTTATATACTTAATAAACTTCTTATTTCTTTTATTTTAATTTCTTGTTTTTTGTGTTTAACTGTCTGTAAAAATGTTCTATCAGTGTATACATATAACATTCGCCTGCTGTAATTGGGGTGTTCACCCTGTTGTAGACGAAGTTAAATAAATAAATAAAAAATAAAGAAAAATACACTTCCTTAAGCAAGAATTGTAATCTAGTGATTTCTATAGTCAGAATCTAATGATTTTAAGAACTCATAGCCTGGCAACTCTGGACTGACAGTTTAGTATGAAATGAATTGTTAAAGTTCACTTGTGAATGTGAGTGTATTGATTGATTGTTATAAAGTGTGTTTGAACTGTGTTTACTTAATGTCTGAAGAAAGTAAAGAGAATGAGGCAGATTTATTAACAAGACCTTTTAATGGGAGAACTTTGAAGAAAAAAAAATTAATTACAAAAGGACTACCAAAGCTGCCATTAAAAATAGTCCAAAGCAAGGGGATATTTAAACGGTATTCTTGAACTGCGAACTATGTTTACTATTTGTACAGTAACGAAGTTAAAAAAGTAGCTCTATATTTCAGGTGGCTAATTTGAACAGTTTAGAATTTAAAAGCAGGTATTTTTTTATTTAATAGCCTTCTCAAAGCCCCAAATGACTGCAAATTTGCTCATTTAGAAAATGTATACCCTTTACCCTTCTTATACCATACATTTATCAGCCTTTAAATCATCGATTCTCCAATAATGAGGTGCACCGCACGTCACTTCTCTGGATATGTCTGTTACCTCGTAGATTTGAACAGAATCTGCAGCAACTTTGCATCTGGAAACAAACTACAAAGTAAAATATTTTGAGGTTCTAGATAGAAGTAGTAGCCCCAACAGAACCTTCCTCGACCCTCGTCCTCTGATTGGTCCATCCCTATCACGTAATTGGTTTTTGTCATCAGGCCTTGAGGGTGTTTAGATCGGGTGTAGGGTAAGGGATAGGGTGAGGAGGTTCGAGGAGAGGGAGGGGACGTGGCTTAAAGGTGGTGGGAGAAAGGAGGGAGAACGAAGGAGAGGCGAGAGAAGGGTGTAGAGAGGTGGCGTGGTGAGGTATTGAGCTGTAATGAATAAGTGTACCGAGTATACCGGAACGGTGTAAGACTTGTATGAAAGAGGCATTGATCTGTAACATTTATGAATATGTCTGTAATGAATACGTGTACCGAGTGTAATGGAAGATGTAAGTATATAAAGGGTAATGTACAGTATGAAACCTGTAAAGAGGTTAGATATGTCTCAAGGAATGATGTCGTGGAAAGAGCGCGCGAATTCGTTTAAGGATTGGCCGATAAAGTATATGGATGTGTATGAAATCGCAGAACATGATAATTTTTATCGTGGATTTGGCGATGTAACGACATGTATATATTTTGAAGGGATGTATTATAGTTGGCAAAGAAATGATGATGTGTATAAGGAGCATAAAAAATGGTATCCTCGATGTGCATACGTGCAGGCTGTGGAAGAAAAAAACGGTGTAATTGATGTGAGACGATGCGTGAGCGACGAGCGCTGGTGGTTGAATGTGCTAGACAAATGCATGAACATGGTACGGGAGGCCGTGAAAAGGAGGGGGGATCAAGGTGTGGACGAGGTGGATGAGTTTAAAAATGGTGCACCCGAAAAAGTGGAATCAACATTGTGAACATGGAGTTAAAACGTAAAAGATCTTCAACTATGAACGCGTTGGAGAACAAGGATCAATTCTCCACATTGGAGAATTGGTCTGCGAAGAATATTAAGTATGTGTTTGACATAGTAGACACCTATTATCAATTCTGCAAAAGACCACGTTTCAATGACGATGGCGATGAAAGTGACAAGGACGGTGATACGAGTGATGTGCCAACAATAATTTTAGACAGAGTTTGGGAGAGTACGCAGAAAAGGCTGGCAGAATTTACAGACATGTCGAGCGATGACGATGCTGAATACGATGTAATAGGTGATGCACCATCAATATTNCCAATGTAAAATAAAAACAGTACCATCATCATCATTATTATCGTCGGCAGTATTGGTAGCGAGGCAATGCTATCAATACCTCAAGCTGCAGTAATATCAATAGCAGCAGAAGCATCACCACCAATACCCCTATGACGCCACAGGGAGGGTGGATATAAGACGCACAACCTCGATACCGAGTGCCAGTTGTAGCAGAGCGACAGGAAGGTGACATCATAACGTTTGCAAGACAGTATTTACAATAACGTTATGGGTACCTGTACTAATAGTGTAACATGTGATGACGGGGTCAGCGGTTTTCACAGCGAAGAAGGTTTAGCGGCGTTTGATTTTACGCAGTATGATGGCCCTACAGCTTATTATAACACAGTGAAAAGTTTGGTGGAACCAAGCACGTCGCTCATGTTATTAGCACCGCAGCAGGAGCAGCAGGTGACGGTAAAACCCAATCTTGATTTAAAATATGCCATTGGGGAGAATCATTATGTCGTGATCAAGACGTATCATGGTGAAATGTATGTACACATACGGGACTATTATAAAAACGTGTCAGAAAACGAAGAAACGGGTGAAAAGGTGGAAACGATGCGTCCATCCCGTCGTGGTATTGGTTTAACCTATAAACAGTGGCAGGTTCTTCTGCAACTTCTTCCACAAGAGAAAAAAGAAGCCGAGCAGCGGTACAAAGGTTAGGTGAAGGTGTTACAATAGCAACAGCAGCAGCTGCAGCTGACCATAAACAGTGATAAAAGACAGCAGCAGTATGTAGAGAACAAACAGAAGAATGGGTCATGGAAGAAACAGAAATAGTGTAAAGTAATTGTGTGTTGGTAACCTCAGTGTTTTTAAAAGAGAAGATAGTAATCTANGGTCTGGACATAATAAGTATGTATTTGTATCACTAGTAATAGTAGTAACAATGTTGTAAAAGAATAATGGAAAGTGGTGATCTTTGTGTTAAAAAGAGGTTAACCGATAATGACGATGATGATGATGTATTATCACTAATAGTGAAAAGTGGTGATCTCTGTGGTTAACCGGTATTGATGATGATGATGATGAAATAAGTATGTATTAGTAGTAATGATATATAGATACCTAGTTTTAAAAAATTGTACCGATGTAGTGAAATAATAATAATAATAAAAGGTGTTTACTCTATATTTGTGTTTCATTCGATCCAGTCACCATGTCCCGAGAGGACAGATTTGTTAAAACTGTGTACACATATCCTAAACATCCTGCAAGTTTTGGGGGTTTACAAAAAGTGTATAATGTGTTTAAACAAAAAGCGTATACACGTAAGCACGTTGAACGTGTACTCAAAGGCATGAGAGCCTACACAATACTTAAGCCAACACGATACACATACCCTAGAAATAGAATATATGTTATGGGTATATACGAACAATGGCAAGCCAATTTAAATGACATGAATGTCATTAAACAGTATAATAAAGGTATGAGGTATATTTTGACATGTATCGACATCTTATCGAAATATGCCTGGGCTGTGCCTTTAAAGACGAAAACCGGTAAGGCATTAACGAAAGCCTTTCAGAAAATATTTAAAGAGAGTGGACGTATACCCCTGAAACTGAATACAGATCAAGGTACAGAGTTTGTGAATAAAGAATTTCAAAAATACTTAAAATCGAAAAAGATTGAATTTTTCACCACGAGGAGTGAGAAAAAAGCAGCGGTGGTTGAACGATTCAATCGAACCTTGAAAAAATGCATGTGGCTTTATTTTACACATAATAATACGTATACATATGTGAATGTCCTACAGGATTTGGTGAATGCTTATAATAGAACGGTACATTCCTCGATAAAAATGAAACCTGTAGATGTAACACTGCATACACAAATGAAGGCGTATAACAATCTGTATAAAGATTTCATACAGCGTAAAACAACGCCTAAACCACGATTTAAGGTGAACGATATGGTACGGGTGAGTAAAGTGAAAGGTGTATTCGAAAAAGGATATACGCGTAATTATTCTGAGGAGATATTTACAGTTGCATCGGTAGTAACGAGAACACCACCCGTATGCAGGTTACGGGATTCGACGGCACATATTATTGAAGGGGTATCTTATGAACCTGAATTGCAAAAAGTGGTTATGGTGAAAATTGAATTGTATATGGTAGATAAAATATTACAACGACGTGGCAAAACCGTTCTCGTGCAATGCCGTGGTTACTCTGCAACGGCTGCTACATGGATCCCGCGCAAGGATCTAGTACTTTTATAAAATTCATAAACGGCAGTGTTCGACGGTAGTTATCGATGTGCATATGGGCAGGAAGCATGAGTTTTTACGTCACTTTGCCGTCGAACGCGTCCATGAACACCTTCCCCTCCAATACACCGGATCATTATATTACACGCTTATCGGGTGATGTAATGTTGGAAGGTGAATGGGAAGTTGCTTTGATGGAAATACAGATACCACGTAGTTGGAATATTATTATAGAAGGCAATAATATGAATGGGAAGTTGCATTGATGGAAATACAGATACCACGTAGTTGGAATAATATTATAGAAGGCAATAATACCATATAAGTGATGACGCTTAAGCGATATCGTTGGCAGATACGATTGACTTAACGCCTACACGCGTCGAAAAATGGATAAGTAATGCATTACCGGATTTACCCTATCTCATTCAATATTTCCAGGAAAATAATGTACATGTACCCAGGATACTTGTGAACAAAATGAATACCACATTAAGTCAACAAGAAAATCTGAATTATGAGGAAAAAATGATCATCTGTCTGGATATAAGCCAGAAAATAAGATATATATTGACGTCAAATATTGAGTCATGTATCGATAGCTGGGTTTCGACCATACCATGCTGAAAGAAAGAAAATATTGAAGGAGAAGATGGATTCTACTGTCCTTGTTAAAGAATAAATGGTCTACACCACGAAGATCGATATAGAACGCTGGATGGCTAAACGTTGCCCCAAAGTACCAGCGTTCATACAATATCTCCGCGATAAAAATATTAACGTTCCCGTAACGTTAATAGACAAAGTGAATTGGACATTGGCAAATCCCACAAGTTTAACACTTGATCAGCTAACCAAGTTAAGGTATGACCGAGTTAAGAAAAACCGAAGCGGCGAATAAAGAGATGGTGTGAGTAAATATGGATCCCGATATCATGAATAGGTTTTACGATAAAGTGAACATGTAGTTGTGGTGGTGTAGATGAAGTGGAACTGCACATCATCATGGTACGAACACGCAAAACGTTTTCACTCATGGCACAGGCAGACAACTACACCATGCAATTACTGGATAGTTCAGTCATGGTGCGAATAGTGTGTAGAAATTAGTATTTCTACGTTTTATTTAAATGTTTTATTTTATTTAAATAACGGGTAGTTATTTAATTGTTCAAGTTTAAATGAACTTCCGCTCAAGAAATGATGGTCAATGCAGTCGGAGAGGATATGATAAACAAGTAGTATTCAGAATAAGTAGAACTCAGCATTGTCAATGTCTACGAGTTAGGAGTAAAAGTCATATACAAAGTTGCCACTTGGAAATATAAAAAATATCACGCGAGGTACACGTGATAGTATAGTGATCGCCGATGCCCGGATCTGGGTTATTTTGCTGACTTTGGACAAGGGAAACCTTGGCAAAGTGGAAATGATTATAGGGAGAATGTTTGAGTAGTGGAGGACAGTAGTGGCAGTAGAGACTTGGACGGCGGACCTTAAAGTAATCGTGTCGCAAAGAGGCGATAAAGATTATTTTAAGGTAAAGCTGTGTCCAAGTATTGAATTACAACGTTTGACCAAGTGAGAAGAGGCTCATTTGTATGGTATAGTATGTTTTTGGTATTTGTCTGCAAGGCAGATTCCATTTGTTATCTGAGATCAGACATATTTTATTTTGCTGGCACACGACGAGTACACGAAATAACTATTTTATTATTTTGATTAATGACATGTTGAGTTAGAGCTGTGATTTAGANTATTTTATCTGACTGCAAGGAACTTATTTTGAGAGCTAGAGGAATAAAATAATACTTAATTGAATAGACAGAGGTGTCTATCAAGCATTTACTTATTTACCCGTGCTCTGAAGTAATTAAATGTTATGTACCTGGGTGTGGATTTAATATGTTGAAAGGATAATAATATATAATTTAAAATCACCTTTTGTTTATCTACTATACGTCACATCCTAAGGGCACTTTGTATAATATCCTTCATTAATAGAAAATAAAATATTTTGCTGTTGTTCTTGTGAAAGATTGCGCATAGTCTAACAGCTGCAAACAGAGTGTTTAAAGTTCTTTCACTTTTCACGGCGAGAGTATAGGCAGCGAACTGCTAGACTGTCAAAGGATATCGGGTTACTCCAACCTTGATTTCCATTACGTGTTGTAAATGCATTGAGCAATTCATTTACAGTTCTTGTTTAAACATTTATGCATTTGCTGGTTAAATAAACAAATTATTAAATAAAGATTTAAAACTGTTTATAAAAGACTGTTCAAATTTGACCAACTAAAGGAATAGTCCTAATGTTCTAAAGAACCCGGCTGTGTGGATAAATGTGGTTAAAGTTTGTTTATTGTTGACTCTAAGGAAAATAGATCAAAATAAAGGAGCCGTTGTTGAAATCCCATAGCTATCCGGACCGATCTGAGTTCTAGCCAAGCTAGGCGCTGACCGTAAAAAGGTTTGACTTGAATTTGGATCGTATAGTGTGAATAATTAGATTTCTGAAGTGGTTGTAGGAAATTGATTATTCATGCGGTATGTTGGTAGATCACCATCCCTTGATATAATAAGATAGAGGTACTACTTTTATTTAGCATAGAGTGTTTGTTTAACTTTGGAGAACTATTTGCTTGATAATATTATAGTTATAGGGGGTGACTGCGTCACATAAAAGTGGCGCCCGAACAAATTTGTGAGTTCGATTCTCACCCGGGGCACTTTTACACTACATATAAATATGACACCCGAACTATATAGTGGTCATTTTGAGCAGTTTTTTATTATCTAATGAAAGATAAAAAATAAAAAGTAAACTAATAAAAGTCGTGAGTGCCATTAAGAAAAAGTTGTATTGTATACTTTATGTTATTGTAAGAACTGATATTTTTGTTCAATTTTCCCTCCACAGTTAGGTTTGGGTGTTGCGTTCAAGGAACAGAAGAAAANGAGACAAGAGTTGGACATCATTGAAGAAGGATTTGGTTCCAATCATCGAAGCACGGGAGCCGTTTTGGGAACTCAACACATCACTGGAATACCTGCGCAGGAGCGTCAAAGAAGAAATATTTTGTGAGTTATATTTTTATTTAAAATTTTGTTCAAAATGCCACCACCAACACAAACAAGCACAAACAACACGGATAGTGAAACACCATTGTCGATAGGTCAATTGACATCTTTAACAACTTTGGTACCTACATTTTCGGCAGATGACGAGTCATTTAGTGTTGTTAATTTTTTCAAAACTATCGATCAGTTAACGCAATTAACACCGTTGACAGACGTTCAAAAATTATTCTTAGCTCGTTCGAAATTACGGGGTAACGCGCAAGCATTTCACAAGTCACATTTTGATTTGCAAGAAACGGAAGATTTTCAAACTTTCAAAAATGAATTGAGGCAAAGATTTTCAGACTCGGAGTCAAATGATTTATCGATGAACCGACTAATGCTGGAGAAACAACATAAAAATGAAACTGTATATTATTTTGATAATCGGGTCAAAAAATTAGCGTATCTTGTGTTACCGGGAAATTCAGTTGAAGCGAAACAAAATCGTGACACAATTTTAAAGGGAGTTTTTGAACGCAGTTTTACATTGTCAATAAGTAGATTCGTTGTATCCAAAAACTGTCAAATGTTTGAAAAATTTTCGGAAGCAGCAAGAGTTGAAGAGCAAGCCGTAAAATGTACTAACATTAGAATATTTCAATCGCTAGCTACTGTGCAACCGGAATCCACCAAAGCTGATAAAATAAATGAATCAAAGACAAAACTAGAAGAATTAGTGTCAAACATGGCATCACTCACGGANATGTTAAAGAAAATAAATACCGCACCAGAAACAAAAGAAAAACGTTCAGTAAATTCAGTCGAACAAGAAGAGAACTTCACGTACCAAAATAATGGTCCACATAGAAACTTCAGACAAGGCGCTTACAGAAATAACCAGCCCACACAGAGAAACAACAACTTTCAACCTAGATATTTTGAACAAAGAAGATATACAGACTCGTATCCCAGTAACAGGAGGCAGCACAATGATTTTAGTGGACAGCAACGGAGATATGACAACTCACGCTATCAGCAAGAATATAGAAGATTTAATACGCAGTACACAAAAGCCCCGACAAATAGAGAAAACTACAGTCAAAGCAGACCAAACTTTGAGAACACCCGATACAATTCACAAAAGAAGAGTCAACAATGCTTTTTTTGTGGAGGTGTCGGCCATTTTGCGAACATTTGCCCATCAAAAACAGAAACTTTTAGAGGGAATACAACGCCAAGAAGAGAAACAAATCACACACAAGCCAGAAATAGACCTTTTAACTAATTTGGTCTTTGTATAACGAACCGATACAAAGATGTAGAGGAGATACAAAATGGTTCAAGAAAACGGAGATGGTTTGCAACACAGTGAATGGCAGATGCCCTATCACTAACGGTTTTTTGCAGAATATATGAACCCATTTTTTAATCGATTCAGGAGCAGCTATTTCAATACTAGACAGAAGATTTTTTGACATCTACATTAAGGCGAAACGTTTGAAAGCAATACCAGAGACGAGAAAATTTCGAAGTGTTAGGGGTGAAAATTTAAACACAGAAAGATGTTACATGCTCAGAAATAGGTGGATTCAATAAAAATATCCATTTATTATAGTTGACTTTCCAGACGAGAGACCATTCCAAGCAATTGTCGGAATAGACTATCTCAGAGAAACAGACGCAGTTTATTATGCGAAGGACAACGTACTCAAATTAGGAAGGAAACATGAAGCCAAGTGTTTACCACACACGTCACAAGTTACATTAGTAGATCACATTTGTACAGAAATAAAAGAACAAGTCTCAGATACGTCAGTGAAAAGAAGAAAGAAGAGAAAAAATGTCACTATATTGCAACAGAATGAAGAAGACAGTGGATCTTCAAATATAGATAGTCAAGATGAAACAGAGGAGTATTCTAGAACAATATCTAATAGGCGAAAATTGGTTCAAGAAGACGAATACAGCGATGTTTCAAATTATGATTTTTTACAAGATTTTTAAGATATTTTGAGTGATGATGAATGTACAGTAGATGGTTCAAAGAAAGTTTCACCTGGGAAACATTATTTAGCGCCAGCCAGAAGTGAAATGACTTTACCAGTGAAAAAAGGACAAAATTTCAAAAATGGAAGTCTCGTGTCATTTGAACCAAGGAAGGACCTACAGACAGTGTTTTGTGCAAATAGTATTTCGTATGTAAATAATAGAAGAGTGAATGTTAAAATTTTGAATTCAAAAGATGAATACGTCAAGCTTCCACAGGACGCAATACTTGGGACAGTAAACGCAATACAAACCGCTGACATCGTAGCTTTCACAGCAGGTGTTGGAAATGCCGACTCAACACAGAAGAAAATGTATCGTAAGGTTGACGAAGTTATTCACCGACACAATAAAAATAGGAATAAAATAGAAGACGGATATGAGAATTGCAAATGCAAGAAAAAATAAATACCAGAAGAAGATAGAGTTACTGTGAAAGATTTTGACTTNTCACATTTGACAAAAGACCAGAAAATAGATATAGAAAATTTACTAAATGAGTATTTAGACATATTCGCAAAAAGTGAACTACAATTGGGTTCAACGAACTTGGGAACGTATAAGATACATGTAAAACCAGAATGTAAACCGAAAAAAGCACCAGTATACAGGGTACCATACAGACTGCAAGATGAAATGCAGAAACAAGTAGACAATTTATTAAAAGCAGACATAATAGAAAAAGCCGGTCACACTGAGAACAATTCACCTATGCTTCTAATTAAGAAAAAAGATTAATATTATAGGCCTGTTTTAGCTCTACGCCTAGCGAATGAAACAGTAGAAATCGAAGCGTATAGTTTACCGAACATTCAAGATACAATTTCTAAGCTAGGAGGAAATAGATTCTACAGCTGTCTCGATTTTCTAGGTGGCTTCCATCAGGTTGAAATCGAGCCTGGATGTAGACACGTAACAGCTTTTATGTGCAATAGAAAGCAATATCAATACAAAAAGTTACCACAAGGCTTGAAGTGCAGTGCAGCGGCATTTAAAAAAATCAGCGACATGGTGTGTTCGGAGCAGCCAACTTCACAAAATGCTCTAGCGTACATGGACGATTTAATTGTCATGAATACGGACTGGGAATCACATCTCAAAGCGCTCCGAGACATGTTCGATAGACTACGAACAGTATGCCTTCCTGTCAAGCCGAAAAAATGCAAGTTAGGAGCGACATCAGTAATTTATCTTTCGCACCACATATCAGAAGAGGGAATTAAAGCAAACCCAGAATACGTAGACAAAATACGAAACTTGAAACCACCAAAAAACATCAAAGAAGTGAAGCGTTTTCTAGGAATCTTAAATTATTTCAGTAAATTTATAAAATCATTTGCGACACACATCGAACCACTTACAAGAATCACAAGTACGAAAAATAAGTTTGTTTGGGGTCCGGAACAACAGGATGCATTTGTGAAACTCAGACAATGCCTCATTGAAGCGCCAATTTTAAAGCTACCAGACTACAGCAAAGAATTCGTATTATTTACCGCCGCTTCGTCACATTCCGTAGCGGGATCGTTGATGCAAAAATACGAAGATGGACTTCACCCAGTAGCATACTACAGTCCGACACTTAAAAAATCAGAACAAGTGTTTCCAGCGTTCTACAGAGAACTTCTGCCACTTTTCAAGTCATGTAAAAACTTCAGAAACGAATTATTAGGAGCAAAATTTAAAGTTTTTTCAGATCATGCTCCTCTCAAACATATCAAGAAATTGAAAACAACAACACCTGTAGTTACAAGATGATTGCTCTATTTAGACCAGTTCGATTTCATAGTAGAACACGTGGCAGGAAAACATAACGTCGTAGCTGACACACTGAGTCGTTTTATACATGAAGACGAAGAAAAAACGACATCACAAATAAATAGAGAAAATATGATTCATCAAGTGAAGATGAAATACACAAACCAGACATTGTTGCAAATGTACACTGCAACAGAGGCCTTACTGAGTGGGACGATGAATTAGTAAGAGAAGAGCAAATAAAAATGCGAAATGGAAAGACATGATGAACAGACTTGAGAATTACGAACATATTCCAAGTTTTACACTTGGAACTAATGGAGTATTGTACCATTGTACCTACAACAACAAAGGGGAAGAAACAATACAGTTAGTCGTTCCAAAATCTATGCAAACATCTTTATTAAAATTGGTACACTCCAATTTATTCGCTGGTCACTTTTCGACAGTCAAAACGTTATTGAGAATGAAGCCATACTATTGGTGGACTAGTATGACAAAAGACGTTACATATATTATCAAGACGTGTCGAATTTGCCAAGAAAGAAAACAGACACCGATTAAAAAGTCAAAATTAATGGAACATACACTGAACTACGTGGGCTACGCATTTCAAAATGATAGTTCAGATATTTGTGGACCATTTAAAACAGAACCAACAGGAGTGAGATACATACAAGTATTTCAATGTTTACTAAATAAATACATAGAAGCGATACCAGTTCAAGAAATATCAGCGCAGACAGTAGCAAAAATGTATGTCAGCCATATTGTAACCAGATATGGTTGTAGCGATATTTTATTCATAGATAACGGATCGAATTACACCAGCAAACTAATGAAAGAAGTAATAAATTTGCTGGGCATCAAAAGACTAAAAACGACAGTTTGCAACGCTCAGAGTAATGGAAGTATTGAAAGGGAAAATGAGACTTTAATAATGGTAATTAGAAACTTTATAGACGACCGACATGAGAACTGGGTTGAGCTGTTGCCTTTAACTTTAATAGCGATCAATTCATCGGTAAACAGATTAATTGGACAATCAAATTTTAGCCTATTCTATGGAAGAGAACCCAAACAACCATATACAATCATCACCGCACCAGAAAGAGTAAACTACAGCATCGGAAACAGTGAACGTGACTGTGTAGCAAAACTTACGCGACATCTTCAAATAACTTACAATTCAGTGCGTGAAAAAAAAATAAAATGTCAGAAGAGAACCAAATACAGAAAAATAAAAATGTAAGACACGAAGAGTTTGTAGACGGAGACATTGTTTATGTGAAAAATCAAAATTTTTAACCAGGACTCCCACGCAAATTTAAAGGAACATTTGTTGGTCCATACAAGATTTTGTTAAACTATAACAACGGAACATACAAGATTCAACACATGTATGATAACAAAGCCAAAATACGAGTTATTCACTGTAACATTCACCATCTGTGGGAGAAGGTTAAATATAAATGCAAGCTAAAGTAATTATGGTTCAGATAGAAGCTAAACTTATTGAAATATAACTGAGAATTAGCAGAGGAGATAGAGAGAAAAATAACTAGTATTGGCACTTAAAAGGTAAAGCAATACAATAGTATGAACCTTGGTTAGCGGTAACTGACTAATTTATGGCAGCACAAGCCAGAAGTAGGTCAAAACACGTTAGGTAACTAACTACCTTGTTAGGAGGTAAATAGGTCTAAATTAATTAGTGTAGATGTAGATTTTTTTGCGGGGATAGCGAGTTGTGATGACAACAAGGAGGATTAATAGAGGAGCTCGGCTAAGAAAATGGTAGAGAAGTGGACCGAAAGTGTAGAAACATTTTTATAACGGATAAAGATTCCGAATGTCTAATTACGAAAGGCTACAGATATTACTAGATTAAAGCTAGGATGCCAATGTAAGTAGAATATATTGTAAAAGCCACAGATTTGTGGAGGTGTATGAAGTACAAATAGCGGATATTAGAAAGACTGTTGTGAGTCGTCGCCATTTTACGTAGCCCAAATAGAAGACTGGCAGAGCAGTATTGACCAGGGTCC
>KZ873285.1:20383-41964 GCA_003456935.1 Machilis hrabei
TTTCCCTTTCTCAATGTATCTTGGCTGTGATCTGTCAGCAGTTCTTAGAATTGGATCCAAGCCACTCCTTATATGGTTGGAAAGAGATGATGAAATCATACAGAGCTTGGAGAAAGTAGTGAANTGTAACCTGGATAGAGGCTAGATTTTGAGGTATGTGTATAGGCTGGAAAGTAGTTGGGATTTTTGTCATCAGATGTCTGGAAGGGGAGTTGGGAGAAAAAGGAGTTATGAGAAAGAATTCAGCCTGGGCAAGCCATAAGTGGTGGCAAGAAGTAGCCACTCATTACTCAAAATTTCAACATGCAAAATTGGTAAAATTGTATAAAATGTTCAAGTACGAAAGTTTATATCCGCTTATTAACATGTGAATTAACAGTGAAAGGGAATTTGGAGTGTAATTTTCCAAAATTAAGTTTTCTACTGTATGATGCAATCTTGCCAGGAGAAGAAGCCCAGGCCATAGCTGATTCAATGCAGAATTCTGGTAATGTACAGTGTTTTGAGAATATTGGAACCTGTTCTACAACTGTGCCAGTGAAACATTCTAAACTGGAACATAACTTCCTATGTCTCATTGACTCATATAATTTACGTAAAATCTAAAAAGTCATACGATTTTCATCTGTTGGTAGAGCAGCATGCGTATTTCTGTGAAGACGTACTTTGATATTATTAATTTACTATTGCATCCAGTTCAACCACTAAAATAATAGAGATTATCCAGTTTCAGCTATATTGGTGAACTTACCTCTTATTAATTATGCAAAATTATTCGAGTACTTTGATACATTACAAGCAGGGTGGCAACCAGTGTTGCCAGTATTCCTGTAAGCTGTACAGTGTTGCTAGAGTTCCATTGTCTGCAACGTTTTGAACTTTTAAATGATATTTTTTTCATTCTACTCGTACTACGTGGTCGAATGGACGGTTAATGCAAGATTCACCGTGACTTAGACTTTTAGTCCCGGTGACAACCGTTGTTGTCATATCTCCTGATTAACAATCATTACCAGGGCCGTATTTAGGATCTGTAGACCCCTAGGCTGTACCTGTGGTGCGGGCCCTACCGGGGACGCCGGGGGTACCCTCCCCCGGAAATTATTTTAAAATCAACCTGCAAAAATTGCATTTTGGAGCAATTTTCTAACTAAAAACCTAATAAGAAACATTTAAAGTTTATTATTAAATTGTAGACAATTTTACTATACAGTATTTAGAAGTTAATGCATTGATGAGATAAAAATGAAAAAAAAAAAGAATTGAAAATCTTTAAGGTATTCAAAAAGATTTATTAACATTGCTATGAACAACTATATTTAAAAAAAGAACACAAAGAGAGATTCATGTCAATGTTCCCAAAATATACAAAAATCAGTACTTCAATTTTAAAAATAACATATTGTAATTTTAAGTAAACATGTTAGGCAAATGCAAGATAAAAAAAAGTAATTTAACAAACAAGCAAATTTTACTTATTATATTTAATTCAAGTACAGTACTTTCCCAAACAATCAGACTTAAAATGAAAGTGCCAAATAATTTGAAATAAAATGCATTGATAAGAAATATAGACACATAATAACTGCGTCGATGTCTTTTATGATTATAAGAGGGCCCGCACCACAGTATTAAAACAAAGACTTTTTTATTTTAGTCTATTCAAAATTATAATTTTAAACAGCTTTTTTTCTTTATAGTGTGTGTGTGGTGCGGGCCCATAGGCTGCAGCCTAGGTAGCCTGTGCTTAAATACGGCCCTGATCATTACTAGAACTGAGTTCTTTAAGGTATCTTCGAGCTGCAAAGATAGGCAGTGATGTTGCTCCGACTACATCGATCGGAGGTCAGAAAATAATTTCACACTTAGAGGAGTGTATTAGGCCCTATAACTTTAAACTTTGATAAGTGAAGGCTTAATCGTTGACGCCCGCCTCGCCGCAGGTTGTAACAACTTATCGGTAGGAGTTTCAATACCGGGGAGATGAACAGTGTCCACATTTTAAAATTTTTTTATTGGACAGAATTAGGGACTTTTGAACTTAAATGGTGCGTTGGAAGGAGTAATCTACAAATCTCCACTGTTAGTGCAGTAACTTGTGTATTAGTATTTGCCAGATCGTAGGTATTAGGGTATCATTCCCAGTGCATCAATTTGAAATTTTGTTGGTAAAATGTTTAAGACAGTGCTACATACAAAATTGAATCTATTTTTCTGAAATTAATAGATATCATCCTTAGTTATTTTGCACAACTTTTAGAAAAAATGTTGTTATTCTTTATATGTGACTACTGTATTGGAAATATATATGTGTATCACAAAGGTGTTTGATATTATAGGCAGGTAATGTCCTACATTGAGATCTTTTAGTATAATTAAGTATAGCAGTGGTTGGTGGTTTTACGAAGGAAAAGTGAATTGTACACACAAAACCTAAGTTTGTTAATTGATATGTTATTACACTGTGGGTATATCTAAACAAAGATAGGTACACTCCTATACCGACTTGATGATATTATAGCTTGTCTTCTCGCTGTTACTATTCATATACGAGAGCCCGACGAGGTTCAATTTTATTAATCTCCTTCTGCAGCCACAGAGCTGGAAGTGACTTATAATACGGTGCTTTATTCGTAAGAGGGACAAGGGATCTCCAGAATCGATACTGATTTGATAAAACATATTTTTCCTAACGACAAGTTTCGTTAAATCAAGTCCAACAAATAGTGTACGTGTCTATGAAACTTTTATTAATTTATCCTGTGTACTTTTCCTCACACTTGTGTACTAAACCAACCCAACTGCAAACTGAAGTATATTATAAGATTTATTAACCCGATACACCAAATTGTCTGTACATAAATGTATTATGATGTGACAGTTGTTACTATCTGTGCGAGTAAATTTATTGCATTGAACTATATTGTGTGATAGCCTGTTATATCTATACCTTGATTTAGTTGCCTGATAAGTAGTTGGGATAACTTAACATTTTTCTGTGGATGTTTTATCTATCACTCCATCAGCTAAATAAAATTAATTGCATCTAACTTAGTACAGTCATTTGGTTTTCTCCCTTCCAATGTTTGATAGTTGTCATATGGTTTGATAGTTGCCTTTATGTTGGACCTGCTCCTCGTAGGTTAAGAATCTCAGCTCGTACATAGTGTTTTATTAGTATTAATGATCTACTAATCAGATCGGATAATACGTCTATGCCAGATTTTATCCCTCTGATATAAATCATCTGGCGCCAGGGGCGGCTCATGCTAAAAGGCTGCAGCCTTCCCAGACGTTTCAGAAGAATTGTGTTTTTTTTATTTACGGAATAACTTAAAAGATCATAAATGGCTTTCATTCTATGAATGCACAACATCTTCACAATACGCGATTTTGCTTCCGACCTAACGTGACTACTAGTTCCACTTCCTTCTAAGAGGCTGCCAGTTTGACTGACCCACAGAGTATTGCCACAACCAAAGTATGAATCCATTTCACCCCTTGTTCGCCATAGGCCAGTTTAGGCTGCAAAAATTGCAGTCCGGGTTTACTCTGAAACGTTCGGCTACTGTCTACACGTTTGAAGCCACTTGTCACTCATTGTATTGGAATCAGTCTTGTTACAAACAGGGAAATTTCCCTCGGCACAGGGAAATTTTGGTTCAAAAAAGTTGAAAAGGAAAATTACTGTTAAAAAGCTTAAATTGCAGGGTAATTCCGTATTGTTCTCGTTCTTCTTTAATACTATTAAAAGATGAAATATTGAATTTATGTTTTATTTTATTAATTGTCAGTTGCTGGTATTTTTTTTTTATGTGGATATGCTTTAAATAATACGATATCAGACTCCGTCTCGTATTGGATGTATATAACACAATGTGTGAATTACCATTATTAGTTTCGGATGATAAGGCTCGCAAACGTGAAACAGTAGATTATACAATACTATTTCAGGTGTGCAATATAGAAGCCTGTGAATAAATGTCCAGTTTATTAAATGCTCGAAAAAAGTTTATTAAATGCTCCAGATAAACAATTTTGAGAGTAGATTTTATTCAGTATTTAAGATATTATAAACTTCTGTTAATAAAAAAGTGCGAAACTGGAATAACTAAGGAAGCAGTATTTGTTTATATAAATATGTCATAATAATGGTTTCTCTTTAAATTTTCTAAATAAAAGCCTGCATATCTGCCTACTGTGGGATAAACATGCAGCCTCTCCAGTGCACAAATCCACGAGCCGCCACTGTCTGGCGCCCTATTCCCAATATAAGTATTTTATTTTCAGGTTTATATTTTGTCATGTTGTATTTTGTGCTACTTAGTTTAAAGTGGTCCTACTTCCACCGAAGTTCGTATTCGGGTGTGCAATTGTTAGCCAGTCTTCGCCCACTCGGGAAACCAGGTTGAGTAACGGATTGCATAACCGGTGTGGGTCTTACAAATGTTGTTTAATACAAAATATACACATTGTAGTCAATATGAATTAAAATTGTTAGTAACAAATTTCACCTATCTTAAAAAGGAAATACTTTTATTGTAACACAGTCCGTTGATTTAGTCAAGATACACAAGTTCCTTTCTTTAAAAAAAAATCCTCGTATGTATAAAATTCCTGATATATTAACCATTTTTTTAATTTTCTCTCTAATAATTTGTTGCCATATGTTTTACTTTCACGAGAGATTTTATTAAAACATGTTATACCCATAATAGTATGATTATTACGTGTATTTTTTAATTTTCTTCAAGGATACTTTACGTCATTGCTGTATTGTGTACCATAACTGTGTATGTCGGATCTGAATTCCAAAGTTTCATATGATTTTTTTACAAACATTACACAGTATGTGTATAGATGCAATTGTAAAGATGATATGATAGTCCTAAAATCAATCTTACACTTTTTTTTTTGTAATTTAAAAAGACTCTGCACTTGTCGAATGTCCCCAGAGTAGTATTCCATATGTACATTGGCTTATAAAGAAAGCTTGATACAGTGTCCATAAGATTTCAGTGGATCATGTGGTTTTCAGTTTTCTAATAATATATTATATGACACTTCTCACAGAATTGTTATATTTTACTACCCTACTGTTTCGATTAACTACATTTGTGGGTTTCTTCTTACTTGGTGTAACAAGTGGTCATTGCATTGCAGCTTTGCGAATGCCATAAACAGTATGCTGTGACGCTTTACATGCTTTGGATGTCTCATTAACACTTGTGTTAACTTGTAACNNCAAGTGTACACACACAGTGAGAATGACAGATGATACTCCCGTGAATAAGCAACGAGTGCGGNGCTGTTCCGCTTACAACCCACAGCTCACGAGAAAGGGAAAACAACCATAAACCATTGTGGAANTTCTGATAGAATTACAAACACAAAGTCGCAAATAATATAACAACAAAAGAATAATAGTTAAATAGCTGAACATGCTTAATACTTATCGTCCAAACCGACGAACACTTATAAACTTAGGAGATAACGTTTTGTCAATAGGAAGGGTTTCTCCAAAATCAAACGGCTTAAACTACATTTAAATTTTTGGACGGCCTATAGTCTGGAAAAGTCGTGGAATTTCAGAATCCTGAAAGAGTGGCCACCCTGAATTTTTATTAGCATAGAGTTGAAGAAAAGTGATCAGAAGTATGACAGATCATCTTATTGACACTGTGTAAGAAATAAGCTGAATTTAATATTAAAGAGGACTGGATAAATGAGTATGTACTGTATGTCATGAATATTATCTGCTGGTGGCGAGACAGTATTTCCATAATTCAAAATTAATACTAGAGTTTACGTGTTGTACCGGTGAAAATTATTTGCTATATAAGTTGGCTGTATATTATGTTTTTGTTAGGTAGCAGAGTTCTGAGAAATCACTTTTTCTTTGCTAGGATATAAATATGTGAGATCTGTCAAGAGTTAGGTACTTGAGTATATTTTGGAACGATTGAAACATCCAACTGCAGATCAAAATAAATTGTATTCAAATCCCAGTGGTAAACACAGTATNTTCAAGGGATTTCTGTTGTTCAAAAGACACGAGAAGAAATGTCTGTTGAAACAGCGCAAATGACCCCTATAGTGGCGAAGCACCACCACATAGAATACTGAATAACTTATACCATACAGTTCACAGTGTATAGTTATGTATTGTGTTTTTTGTCTTTCGATATTAGAACAAAGAGGTAGCTTGCGGCATCACCAAACTTACTCCCGGAAGTGTCGTGTTTGAAGACGTGGGAACGGACATCATGAAAGGTCAAGTTTTGAAGCCATTGGAACGAGGTCAGGCACGTCATCAGAGCGACCCCTTGCCGGGACGACTACGTTATCGTGATGCTAACCATGCAGAAGTTGAAATTCCATTTGGAGACAAAGATCAAAAAGGAGACTTTACACTCAGGTGCATTGAAGTACTATAATTTTTGCGTATAGTCGTAATTTTTGAAGTTGACAACGTAATTCATACGTCTCGTNTTGTCCGATTACTAGGCACGGTGACTGGGTACAGTTCCGCATTGCAACCGATCGTCGGGATCAGCTTCAGCGAGCTACTAACATCACGCTTTTGGACGAATCTTTCTTGGTATCTGGTGAGCGCCGTGAACAAGGAATCGTTGCTGCGTTGAAGGATGGATTTGGCTTTCTTCGCTGCGTGGAACGAGATGCTCGAATGTTCTTCCATTTTAATGAGATTTTGGATATTGATCGAGACATTCGGGTAAATGATGAAGTGGAATTCACGGTGATTCAGGTTTGTGTACTTCTGTGCTTGATGTTTATTTCATTTCTTTGTTAATCAGTTGATATTATAATTAAATTCTATATATTTAATTATACAGGATCCTGGAACACCAAGTCGTCAAAGTGCCATACGAATTCTTCATTTGCCTCCTGGAACTGTGCAGTTTGAAACGGTGATCAATCAGAATATCGAGGGAGTGGTAACTAAAGAGGCAGCACCTAACTGGAGCCCTCGTAGCCCAACAAAAACATCTCAGGTGTGTAAGCTGTGCAGTGCCTTCTTTGNTGACTAGTCTAAATTTGTTGCCTTATTAGAAACTCACATTTTCGGAGCTATGTCCGCAGTCCTTCCTTAGGGCTGGAAGTGCATTGTGTCGGTAAAATTTTGTTCCAGAAAGTTGCATGTAATGAACCTCCAGACAGGAGGAACAGTATAGATGTAGATCCAAAATTCCGCCAAAAGGAATTTTGTATGGAATAAGGTTAATTCAGTGGAGTACTATTCCACCTGTTATGTTGTGTACATCTTTCCACCTGTTATGTTGTGTACATCTTCTGTAACTTTTCATTGATTAGGAAATTTTTATTTTTAAGAAATTCACACTTCTTGACTTCGATATCGAAGTAGAAATCCCATATTTGGTAAAAGAAACTAAAGTGAAATCAGATTTTGTATACGTTAGGTCGTAAATAATNATATTTCACTGTTTTTAATGTCACAAAATAAACTCTTTTACAAGTATAGTATTTCTTTTTACCATTATCGTTAAATATCTCTAGAAATTTTGATTAGAAGATCATGCTTATGCCTAAAACCTTTATTAATCCAGAAAAATCTGAGTACTTTCAACACTAAAATGGCTATGACTGTATCAGTCTTTAATGTGATACAAATGGGTTATTCTGTCAAACAAATGTGAATAATGTTGTATTGAAAATACCATGTTCATATAAGATATATTACTTTTACTTGAGTGCATGAGATCAGAATAATTTGGGGTTTGTGATTAAAAAAAAAAATACTGTTATGTGTTATTGAACCAATTTTATTTATTGATGGATGTAAAACTTTTTCTGGTGCTTTGGTGAGACTGATTGATAACTACTGAAACTTCTGTTATTACAGGCAATATTTATTATTATTTTAAATTATGTTAAAGTCCGTTAGGATCTGAATGCTATTAGTGTGTCAATTGAGACTAGGTAAAAAAAAAAAAAAAAAAAGCATTGTTGTTTCAGCTTGGTACCTGAAGCTTTTCTCTGATTTTCTTGTAAATTTTAATAGTTCTCTTTCTCCTGGTTCTTTCAGACTCTTGGCAGCGGTGACAAAATTAATTCTGAAGGTGGACTTATTAGCTACCAGGTAAATGGTACCAGGGAAAGTATAGTTTTCCATCTAAAAGACTGTGACCTGACAACGTGTCCCCGTGTTGGAGATGAGGTGGAGTTCAGCATTTGCCAAGTGAAAAGATCCAAAGAAACGATGGCTGTGGACGTACAAATCATGAACAAGGCAAAACCAGCAGTGACAGCTACCAATGTTACGGGATCATCACCAAGAAATACTATGACCACTGCACAAGGCTTCATCGCTGCACTGAAGGATGGCTTTGGATTTATTGAGAACTTAACCCACGACCGTGAAATATTCTTCCATTTTAGGTAATTATCATTAAAGTATGTTGTACGTGCGAACCAGCCGAGGTTGAGCAAGCCAAACACAGATCGTACTGTACTGAAAATTAACTATTAACTTGAGCCAAACCAGACTTCATAAAGGTANTTTGAACCAAGCTTTACAAAGTTTTGTCAGAACTCTTGTCGAACCAAATTTAATAAAATAAAAGATTGTTGAAAAAATTAGATATGCAAAACATCATATGTTTTTATGAAACTGAAATGATGTGATTTAACTTTTTTGGGGAGGGGGGGGACAAATTTTTTGTGCAGTGTTACTGATTGTGTATAATTATTTTCATGTAATATAGAATTGTCCTTTGTGATCAAGGTAAAATCAAACAACCCATTGATCTTTTAGTAGGCTGTAGTTAGAAAAGTGCAATTTTGCAGTTTAAAAATAATGACCAGTAGTTANAAATACAATTAAAAGGGCCATTGTTGTTTTTCTGACTTTGATAAAACTATCAAAATGTGGTGCCAGTTAGTTTTTGGGTAGTAAAAGAAAATATTTATGTTATGTACTTGAGATTGGAAGTAGTTGTGTGATCATTGTGATTTTATTGTTTTGAGTTTTATTCATTATGTAACATTATACTAAACAGGAATTTTGTGACAAGATTTNAACAGTCTACGGTTTTCATTACAACTAACATGGTAGTACGTATATTTCTAATTTATGTCATTTAATACTTGGCAAAATTTTGTGGTTATTGTTTTGAACACTGGAGATAAGTAAATGTATCTTATTTTTATGTTTTTTTGTAAAATGTTCTCATCTTCTGTTTCCAGCACAATTTAATTTAGTTTGTACGAGGGCTGTACTGAAATTAATTCAAAAGTGGGCATAACTTTTTTGTATTAAATGACATTGGTCGTTCAAATGCCACATGTTGGTAGAGTAACTCTTCGTCTATACAAAGGTNTTACTCGACATAGTCTCCATCACAAGCAATGCATTTGCACCATCGTTGAACCCAGCTCTCGCATCCTCTTTGAAAAAATTCAGGTGTNCACTGTCATACCCACTTCTTCACAGCTACTTTCACCNCCTCTGTGTCATCAAATTGTTTTCCCAAAAGACTGTCCTTCATTGGACCAAACAGGTGGAAGTCGGAGGGCACCAGATCNGGGCTGTACGGTGGANGGGGGACCACTGACTAGCTCAATTTGTCAATCGCCTGATTCGTTGGCAAAAATGGTGTGGGGTCGTGCATTGTGATGGTGAATGTGGATCGTTTCCAGATTCTTGTTCGTTCTCTTCCTCCTAATGGCTTCTCTAAGCTTCTCGAGTGTCTCGCTGGTCACGGTACGGCCATGTTACAGAAAATCAAGGAGAATGATGCCCTTGTCATAAAAAAAAACAGTCGCCATGACTTTCTGTGCTGATTGCTGACTCTTGAACTTAGGCTTTGGAGGAGAGGTGTGACGCTATTCCATGGACTGATTCTTTGTTTCCGGATCATAAAGATACGCCCACGTTTCATCCTGTCACCAAATCGAAAAANCTGATTCTTTGTTTCCGGATCATAAAGATACGCCCACGTTTCATCCTGTCACCAAATCGAAAAAAAAAAAAGAAAAAAAAAAGTGTCTTCATTGGCTTCAAATGCTTCCAGCAGATCAGAGCAGAGTTCCACCCTTCTCTCTTTCAAATCGGGTGTCAACTGCCGAGGTACCCACTTTCCGATACCCNAAGTCTTCCACTATCTTCTGTATGGCATTGTGACCACAACCCAGTTGTGTAGCAAGCTCACGGATTGTGACTCGTCTGTGTGGGTGAATCAATTCGTCCACTCGCTGACGATTCGTGTCAGTGGTCGCAGTTGATGGTCTCCCACTGCGTGTTTTGTCCTCTATGCTGGTTCCCCGATTTTAAACTTCTTCAGCCATCTGTGCACGTTGCTCTTATCAATGGTGTCACCTCCATAAACATTCTGTAGCCTTCTGTGGATGCCTCTGCTTGTTGCTGGANTCCATTATTTACCTGCAATGAAGAAAAAGATTTATTCTGAAACACCTGTATAGAGGTTAATACAAAAATTATGCCCACTTTTGCATTACTTTCGGTATATGGTAATACACTATGTTTTATGGTTATCTAGATGGGAAGAGGGGGACATGAGCTTGTATTCAGAGCAGTATAGTAGCTAGACACTTGGTTGAACTATCCTAATTGGCTAACTAAAATAAAATTATTGAAAACAATATTTTCATATGGAAGACTACTTTAATATGACAGCAAAGTTTATTTATAATTATATAAAAAACCTTGTTAATTTACATTGTTTTTCTTTAAAGCAATTTTCAAGGCGATCCTGCAGCACTCGATTTAGGCCAAGAGGTCGAATACACTGTTGGACCCCGAGGCGCTTCTGGCAGTCGGGTGTCTGCCGAGAACGTCACGCCTCTGTCGAAGGGTACAATTCCTTTACCAGTGGCACGTGAGGAAGTGTTTGAAGGTGTGGTGGTGAGGCCACTGCGCAGTGTGAATCCAGAGCAGAGCCATTATTGTGGCATGATTCAAGTGTCTGGTGAAGGTAAGCAATTCTCTCATTGTATATCATGAACTACTTAAGGAGAAATAGATGTCAGTTTGTTTGGTAATGGGCACAATAAANTCAGTGTTAATAGTTATCTACTTTGACGCATTTAAATTATTGTTATAGCTGCTGTAATTTGATTCATACTAGGTGGTGTCAAAAAGTTTCAGGACTAGTTCTGTAATCCGCCAACAGATGGCAGCACAAGGCTGCACGCACAGTCACAGGGAGCACCGACCTTTGTAAGTCAGTGTTCCAAGAGATATCGTCCTGTGTACATCGGGAGCTGTCCAAACTGGTGCTATTCTGACCACGTGCGTTACGAGTGCGATTTCATCTTGGACAGCAAGTTAGAACAAAGAGCGAATGTGAAACAGGGCTTGACATGATTGGACAAGTTTACAATGAGGTATTTTGAGTGGCTCACGCGTTTCAAGAGTGGAAGAACATCACTGCAAGACGACGAGAGATCAGGAAGACCTTCAAAGAGCGCAACACCCATGAAAAATCCATTTAAAATACTGCCAACATGATTAAAAACTAAAAAGTTAAGATTTTTCCATTTATGACNACCAGAACTCAATAATTTTATATATTTAAATTAAGGCATTAAATTAATTTTAATCGATTAGGAACACCAAATTAACTTTATCATATAGGAAAATTTTACATTTACTCAGGGCAAAGGTTATTATAACCCATGATTTAGGCTTATATTTCCTACTACTGAATGGTTATTTAAGGAATGTATTAAGTGAATCATACAAAATTGAACAAATATGTCTGGGATTTAAAAGACTGGTTACAACTTCTTGATGCACTTTCTCAACAGACTGACGAAGACAGAGCTTGTTTGCTCCCATTTTCTAACTGCAATCTTCTATGTATTGCGATTTCATGGTAAACGTGTGAATAAAAAGTTTTGTCATTTTCTGATAGCGTTTAATAAAAGTACGAGATGTGTTCACATATCACGTATTTTCNAAATGTAAGTCTAATGTTTACTTACACGGCAATTACAGAGTTACTTAAAGTGATGACCAGTTAGATTTAATAAAATATATCCAAGAGAAATTCATTATCAAACGTACCTTTACTTTCAGGCGATGCTGCGTCAGAATACGAGTTTGGCATTACGGGTCTGCAAAACAAGCGCGAGTTGCTTCAACCTGGCGATCCTGTCCTTTTCCAGGTAGATGACGAAGGCAGGGCTGGTAACATCCGTGCATTGAGGAAGAAGCGAAAGGCCACGGTTGATGCTGTTAAGGGTATGTTCTGGCTATGGCCATATCCATTGGTAACATCATGTTAAAAAATGCCATACTGGTATATGACTGTCTTTAGTGATATGTTGCAGTGACGTAAACACAGTTGATGCCATTCACATTGTAAAATTTTAGGGGTTATTACTGGTAAGTGCCTCCCTGTACCAGACTCAAGGTTGCCAAAATATTCAATGTATTTTTACTGTCTTTAATTTTTGTGTTATAAAGTATTATGGATAAAGTTTCGTGTCTAAAAATGACTCCTATACTACATAAAACAACCTTCAGTCGGTTATATAAAAATAAAGGTGCATGTCTGAAATTATTTTGCTGTGAAGTGTCTTTCATTAATAGTCATGTTGATTAGGTGCTGTTTTTTCAAAACAGTGATTTAAAGAGGAAGAATGTAGCATCTATTTTGAAAACTTAACTAAGCACAATAAGGGCAATGATAGTTTAAAAATCACCACTAAAAACTAGTTTGTGAGATCCTGATTGAGAGAAGGTCCCAGTTTCAAACCCCGGGGCTGACTCCTAGCAATGAGTATTAAAATATATCTTGAGACACTTTTTCAATGACTTGCCCCCTGAAACGTAGATTGAGGTTCAATATGGCCCCCTTCAGCATCATCTGCATGTTGCAGTCTAGGTTGCTGGTTCTTAATTGCTTCACATTTGTGATTGTTCAATCATCTTCGCTAATAAACATTGTTCGTCATGATTAAATAACCTGTAAAGTGTTGGTACAAAGGAAAACAACACGCATCATCTTCATTAGTAAAGAATTTAGTAGTGTCTTTGGTATAGTATGTAACAAAGTTTTCAGAATCCTTGCAGAGCTATGCAAAAAATATGTTTTGTTTTATTTTTATAATAATTGTACTTTTCAATTTTCAGGCCAGTTTGGTTTCCTGGCATTTGAAGTAGAAGAAGGTAAGAAATTGTTCTTCCACATGTCTGAAGTGAAGGATGGTGTCACTCTTCAACCTGGTGATCAGGTGGAGTTTGTTCTTGTGACCAATCAGCGCACAGGGAAGTCGTCAGCTTGCAATGTTGTTAAAGTTGGGTGAGTGTCATGAATGTACTGGAAGAAGTATTTTTGTATTATGTATATTTGTGTGTAACTGAATACTGATGAATCTTAAATTGCACAATTGGCCAGCAAACTTAGGTTCCTCCTACTGTACTGGTAGACAGAGGTGTTCCATTATGAACATATTAGGCTGCAGGTTGGCGATAAGTGGCTACACACACAAAAAGCAAGTTATTCAGGAAAGCAAAAGATTGTCATGACAAAAGTACTTCTCGGCTTTTACTGCTCATTTCCAGCAACAATACTAATAGTTTCNTAAAAACTTAGATGTATTTCTGGCACATTGTTGTGTATAATAATACAAGCACTTTTGGTTCATGGAGCACTTTAGTAATCCTGTGACTGTTGNGGATAATAACAATACAAACTTTACTATGCAGTGTGTATTTTAATTGGCCTATGTCAATGTTGAAGCTAGAAATTGATGACGAAAGATAAAAAGACACTTCACAAAATTCTCAGATAGTTTATCGGATGCTACACCATCTTTCNAATGATATTAAGAAATGGTGTAAAGAGTTTTCTGTGATCAGTACATTGCTGTATATAAAAGCATGTCAGATTTTACATAAACATTAATATTAAACAAACATATACAATAAAAAGTCTTGAAAATTTTAGTATCCTATTTTAAAACAGGAAAGGTTATATGAAAAAGGTTTAGGTTTGATGGGGCTTAAGTAAATTAAGGTAAATTTGTGGAAGTGTTAGTGTTGTATTCATGATATTTCTATTACAGATTTGATTTACATTAAGTATGCCCTACAAACTATGTTAAAGTTAAGTCTCAGAAATGTAACAATCGCAGTTAATATAGATGTTTATTCAGAAATTCCCACTGTGGATTACAGATTTGATGTTCATCTTCAAATACATGTTTTTTCTAAACTGATCTGAAAACAAGTCCACAGCAATTAATCCAGTGTTTCACTTCTAAAATACCTGATAAGAAAGTGGTTTGTACAAAACTGCCAATTGTAAAAAAAAGTGAAACGGTACTTTCTCATCAGTAGTATGCCAGCTCTTATATGGAGTTAAGTGGCAAATCATGTTTCTGTCCAATGAAGTCGTTGGGCTTTATTTGACATTACACCATTTGGCAGGGCATATATCACTTGTAAGAAAGAAATAACTAAAAAAAAAATTTTTGTATTTCATACTGCACCCAAAGTACATCTGAAATATTGGCTTTTCAATCCCAAAATATGCACTAACAAGGGAATGTGCTGGAGCTACTCACTAATTTTATTAAAAATTGGCAAGGACGTAATAATAAAAAATTATTGAAATTTCTCCGCTCTTCTTGTGTGCTAAAGGGTATTTGAAATGGCTGTTTAATATTCAGTGAGCATTTCCAACTCTAATAACTATTAAATTTTTTGTACTTTAATCATTTGATAATTTCTCGCAGTATTTGTCGGGGTCATAATCCTCGCCTTCCAGTTTTTTCAGGCATGTTGTAATTGAAAATTACAAGCTGCCTGACGAAGGGGAAGGTTTGCGTCTCCCAAAATGTTGCGAGATATCCTTGATGAAATAAGATCAGAAGACTTGTTTTTTCTATCCTTTATTTCATGTTGTGGTTACCTGTTTCACTGGTCCGAAAGAATTTAAAATTTAGAACTGGCATGCCAGTAGTAGATCAATCGAGAGCTATTACAGACTCGTGAGCGATCTCCATCAATCCATCGATTAGTTTTCAATATAAATGAACCTTCTACTGGCTATGTGTCATGTGGATGGCAAGATTCAGTCATTTTAAAGCTTCTATACAAAGAGGATGGATTCTGTGTTAGACTAATATGTCAACTGTGGGACCATAAACTTAAAAGTGATTGAGTTCCTTTTCAGGTGGTGGAGTCAATTCAGTGCTACAGTTGCTTATATTAACCCACTGAGCCTCGGTGATCTGTGCAATATTTATAATATAAAATGGCTTGTAGAATTGAATCCTGCATCTCTATATTACCCTTTCTATCAGTTTTTAACGAAGTCTGTGTGTGAAACTGTGATCCTTCGTAACAGACTAAAAACTGTACTCAGTAAAATNTATACAGGGTGTCAGAAAATTTGTGCCCACGGACTCCATGGGCTGATTCTATGATGAATATTGAGTAATAAAGTCCTCTTACAAAATGCTGTGCNATGCGTACTTTTTGNATAAAGGTTATTAAATGTTAGACGAGATATGACAATGTTGCATTGTCAAACAGGACTGCTGAGCTGTGTGCAGTAAGAAACGTCCTGCTACATTGGTTTTCCGTAGCACCATGCCTGTTTTGTAAGTAGGAAGCCTGGGTTCTATCCCCAACATTAGCTACATTTTTTAGTGTTTTACTAATTGTTTTTATTATCAATTACAATGGGTTACAGGAGGCATTTTTATTATTACCCATGTTGCTATTGACAGTTGAAATTATGAAAAACAAATGGATATATTTTTAACAACAAATTATCTAGTATCTGCAAATACATAATTGTGTAAATTTGTGTTGCTACACTTATTAATAATTGCATCATAACTAATTCTTTGATTTTGTAGCAACACAAATGTACACCATTATTTATTTGCAGGTACTACTTGATTTTGTTAAAATTACATCCATTTGTTTTTCATAATTTTAATTGTCAATAGCAACATGGTTAATAATGAAATTGTCTCATGTAACCTGTTATAATTGCTAACAAAAACAATTAGAAAAAACACTAAAAAATGTAGCATATGTTGGGGATAGAACCCCGGTTTCCTACTTACAAAACGGGCACTTTACCATGGAGCTACGGAAAACCAATGTTGAAGGCTGTTTCTTACTGCACACGACTCGTCACTCCTCTTTGACAATGCAACATTGTCATATCTCGTCTAACATTTAATAACTTTTATGCAAAAAGTATGCATCACACAGCATTTTGTAAGAGGACTTGATTGCTCAATATTCATCACAGAATCAGCCCATGGAGTCCATGGGCATAAATTTTCTGACACCCTTTATATAGGGCCTGAGTGCTGTGTAATGATATAGAATTACTTNTTGCTTCTCTGTTACGTTCAGTCAGCTTCATTNTTATTTGGCTTGTACTTTATAGTGTGAAAGATAAGACTTCGATATATACTGATTGTATTTTGTTTTTATTACAGTGAAACCCAGCGCCCCGAGCGTCTCATCAGCCGACTGAGAAGTATTTCTGTGGACGACTATGGTCCAAAATTGATGGTTGTAAGGGCACCGCGAGGTCCAGACGGAACAAAAGGCTTCAATCACGTGCGGGTACCTCGTAGAGCCGGTTCTCCCATCGGAAATGGCACCATTACTAATGCCGTGAGTGGCTAGTTGGAAGAGTGTTGCCAGCCAGTCATCCATGGGTGCGATGGTGCAGCACCAGAAGAATCCCATCCGAAGAAGAGATTTCCGTTTTAGCAGCTTGTCGAATATAGTCTTGTGAAGTGTCTCTCATCACTGGAACAAAAATATTCACGAGATCTAATGTAACTGTGACTCGACTAGAAATTTTCTCTCAAGCTTCTTATAAGGCATGGTTGCAGTCAGCCTGGGTAGCTCCCGCACCCTTAAATGTCCGTTTCCTCTTGTAATATCTTCCCCTCTCAAAATGCCCTACTCGTAGAGCACTTCCTTTAATCAGATGTTCCCCCATATATATGGAACTATATTAAAGACGATCCCAAGCTACTACTTCACCCTTAGCTATATCAAATTTATGTATTTCACACAAATCAGATTGCAGACAGGTAAAATAATGTTGTTGTTCTTGTAATTTGCTTTTGCAGAGAGTTGTTGAATTATACTCTCGTGCAGATTTTAACCTATAGCACTTAGGAAAAAAAAAGAAATATTAAAACCATAAAAAGGTCGACATACAAAATATTATAAAACAAAAAAGTAAAGAAAAAATATTTCCACTGGTTTTAAGGTGGCAACTTTCAGGATTAATATTTATTTGGTGTATCGTGGGATAGTTTAAGGAGAAAAATCTAGTTAAAAATATTATCGTAATAATAAAGTATTTAAAATTGTGGATGACTAGTAGTCACCCCTTTGGGCTGGCCGGGAACCTGTACCTAACTTCATCATCCTTCGAGTATTGCAATGTCTGCTTTGTTTGTTATATTTTGAGAGTATGTGATCGTATGCAATGCAAACGCTGTAAGGAGTGTACGGATATGTCGAGTGCCCACAACAGCCAACGAGGGTTTTATAGCTCAGGTTGTGAAATTTTCTTTTGTGCGAGTTTTGGTAAGTCTGTGTTTCATTAATCTCATTGTACATAACTGAAAACAGAATAAATTGTTGTTTTTTTTTTCTTTGTAATAACTCAAAGCGGTAGTCACGGCTGTCTGGAATGCTAAATTCATAGTCTGTGTTTGTGATCGTGTAGACGAGCGAGGTTGGTTGTATTTTTTTTTAGAACTACAAATTTTTTTTCAGAGTTGTCTGTGCTATGTGTATGTATGAGTGTGTTTTTGTCTGTTAGCATGTATGGAACCTATCTTTCAAATTTAATTCGGTTAGATGCTAAATTTTTGTATTGTGTATTGGTCCTTAACAAATACACATTTTATAATCTAAACCAATCTCTGCAAAGAGCTCATAAATAATACCCACAACTGCAATCGTACTCTGTCGCAAGAGGGTGAAGCAGGTGGTGAGGTATATTCTCTTTGATGGGTGATTTTATTTACTTAAGATNGCCAGTTCCAACAGCTTTACGATGGCTTGTAGTTCGTTTGTGTAAGTGGAAGTTGAATTTTACTAAATTTTGTCTGCAGCTTTGTGATCGTGAATAAGGTAAGGTGTGCAAATATTATCAATGAGTGTACATATTAATAATTTTGTCGAGCAAAAATAATCCTGTCGTGCACTTTGTAAGAAGTGCGATATGTTCCTTACTTTTTATTAGTTTCTCGTTTTCCTGTGACTGGTATTTGTTTTATTTCCAGATTGGTTGTTGTGGGTACTGTGAGGAGGAGCTCTTCTGTATTGTATTTCATGTATTTAATTTAAAGTACCAATGAAATAAAATGAATTCTTGCATAAGGAAAAGCGTGTTAATTTATTTTTTTATACCCAGCTTCTAAAATCGGAGTACACAATAGTAATTTCGAATTGGAAGGCTAACTTCTAGTTTTGCTCCTGGCCATTGATAATGCTGACTTTACATAACTAGCTGATCGCTGTTATGGTTCTGATGTATCTAAAGTATTACATGAAGGAAAAAAAGCCTCTTTTTTCATTGGAATTAACAAGTAGTCTATTGAAATTTCACCNTCAATCGGAACATGTTTAGCCCCTTCTAAGATCGTGTTGAAAAGTGTGAAAGATGACCAGAGTGGGCTCTAAATCACGAGCCTATTACACATACCGAGTTTAATGGTGTGACAGTTGAGTTGATGTTGGCTGGTCACAGAGATACCAACATAAAGGCTTTGAAATTACAAACAAGCGTGGAAACATATTGACAAAATCAGATAAAGTTACTATCTAAGTCTCAGCTAACGTAGAACAACGGTCTGCTTTCGAAGCGGACATTCCGGGTTCAAATCCTGCTACTGAAGCCAATTTGAAGAAGCTTGTCTGCTAATGGGCAGCAAGATCCTATCCTCCCTTAGTATACATTATTCTTGCAGTTCTCTTTTGCTTAGCCAGGAGAGGAGTTTCTTTATTGTGTTCAGACTATTTTTTGGAATCTTACTGGCTTTCCTTCACAATTTCCTGTTTCAGTGCTCTTTAAGATTTTTTTTCATGCTTTGTCAAGCACTTGTCATCTCCACTTGGGTATCACGGCTATAGGGTGTGAAGATAAACTCAAACGTCGTGCTATTCACGAGTTTTTATCTTCACACCCTATAGCCATGATACCCAAGTGAATTCTACTGAAGGGTGAAGAACTCGTCATCCAACACTTATCATCTATCGGCAAGCATTTTATGGGTTAATTACATCTAGTGCCACATGTTTGTCAAAACTGTTTTACCAAATCTTATGTTGCTTTTTACCGTGTTTTCCATAAGCACTATCGACAAAGGGTATACCGGTACACCCCTACCTAGTCGTCAAGAAACTAAAAGGACGTGTTATCGAGATATTTACAATGAACATTTACTGCTCNCAAATCATGGAGGCCATTAAGATTTGCACCTCCAGTTTTCCAGTAAAACATAAATTGAAGTGTTTGAAACCCCCATGGGAGCATCTCTTGTCATTTTTGTTTATTTTTTTATGTTTCCTGCGATTCCAAGGTGTTTCTCTTTCTCCAGGTAGATTCAGTATTTTAATTTAGGAATTGTGTTCACTTGCATGTGGGCTAGTTTAAATAGTGCAATATATACAGGCCAATAAATTTTCTTAAACCCCTGGGAAATGTAAAAATAAGTAAANATACTTAAATACATTTGAAGATAAACACGGTGTTATACAAAAAACTTGCGACCAGGGTCCTGTTTCACAAAACTACAAGTTACAAGCAAATCTTGTAACTTGTAGTAAAACAAAAATGTGTGTTTCACAAAACTACAAGCAAACACTTGTAGTTACAGGTAAAAACTTACAAGTCACTTTTACAAGAATATTTGCTCTTCTGTTTCATTACTTGTAAAAGTCAATTCTATTGCCACAAGTCTCAGTTGATGGGTAGAATTGTTTACAAGTGGTCACCACGCTCATTAGAGGTGAATATTTTACTTTGTAGTAGTGATTCAGATGATAAGAAATAGAAGAAGAATATTCAGGGAAAGAATGAATAAGAACTTTGAAACCTACTATGAGTGTAATGAACATTTTCCGTTTCATATAAGTTCAGTTAAACTTGAGGCCTTGTTAATAAACCATCCAACAAATAGAAGTCAGGCACTTTCATCCAAACAACAATAATATTGTACTTGCCTTTACATTAGTTAAGTCTAAGGCTTGTTCATTGGAATCATGCCTAGAGGTATTGCACACAGATGGACCTGTTACCATTGTTTGACTTTGCCATCTTTAGTGAGATTGTCACTAAATGAGCAAAATAAAACATCCTTCTTATGCATGTATTTCAAAACTATTAATATATTAGCAAGCTTTGCTCCACTCATGATTACAAATCATTTATACGGTACCTTAGAAACAAAACAGGATCCAAATAACTGCTAATGCTACTTCTTCTTCTTTCTATGTACAGTCTTGTCAAAAATGCAATACACTTGTAGCTTTGTGGCTACAAGTGTAGTTCCTCTACAATTGTAGCTTTATTCNTTTGTNAAACANAAATTTCTACAACTTGTAAATAAAAATACTTGTAGCCTACAATTGTAGCTAGTAGACTTGTAGTTTTGTGAAACGGGCCCCAGGTTGACATTTTTTTTACAAGTTTTTTATCAAAGGGCAACAAAATAATATAGTCTCAAAGGACATAAATAGCCATTAAATGCAAAGATTAAAAAATACAAAACATTTGGACTTATAAATTTGTGATCTTGGTGGATAATAACACAGTATTGTAAATCCCCCTCCCAAGCTAGATATTAAATACACCTTGATATACAGCTTGCAAAGATACGACTAGTACACACTAAATGCAGAATTTGTTAAGTTTTATTCACATGGGAAACTACAGATGTGATTAATAACCTATATTTGTCGTTGCAACTTCTGTTTTTTCACATAATTTTTCAGGGTGGCCACTCTTTCAAGGTTTTGAAATCCCCTGACTTATCCAGGTTTTCCAGACTAAATTTACAATATTCCAGAAAAAAATTCTGCTCCCCTAAAAAAAAAAAACGAGGGAGGGGAGTGAGAATTTTGTTAACCTATTTTCAAAAGTAGCTGCAGAAGGAACAACTGAAACTTAAGGGAGGAGCTATATAGATTACACTTTTAATGCTGAATAGATAGTTTTAACACAATAAGGTAGTATTGTTTTAACTCTTCAAACTGCAATTGAAGGGCTGAATGGAAAAAGGGGCTATCCCACTCTGCAAGCAAAATTGAGATTTTGGTGTTATAGGCATGGGATGCTAATGCCATCTAGTAGCCCCCTTGCAAACTGCATGCCTGTGGGATAGTCCCAATTTTTTTTTTTAGAGTAAAGTAAAAGTAACCTTTTTTTGCAGTGATATAACGTGTTTACATCAATTTTTTTTTTATGTGGAATAACCCCTTCTTCCATTCAGCCCTTCAATTGACAAACATTCAGTTCTCTCAAATCTAAACAAATTAAACTACACTGGTCAAAAGAATTAGGGGAGCA
>KZ873286.1:6220-27313 GCA_003456935.1 Machilis hrabei
TAATTTTGTAATTTTTCTTGTTCTTTATTTTTTATTGACTTACATTAACATAAAATAAAATTGCATATGATATAGAGGAACCAATTACCTTTCTAATGGTATATAACACTTGTATATTATGATAATTTTTTAATAGTTTAAAAAAATGAATATAAAAACACTGTAAATATAGTAAAATATGGGGTGGAGTGTAACCAGTTAAAGAATGTATGTTCATACACCAAAATATTTTAGGCTATTGCCAGGATTGAATCCATGACCACTTGGTTATGAGACAAGTCCTCAAACACATCTTTTTACTGGTTCTTATTCTGATCCTTGCTCTCGGTATTGTTCATTTCAGTCTTTGATTCACACACACATACATGACATCACAAACATCCATGTCTTATGCTGAATTCGAACCTATAATCTCTCGCTTCAGAGCATCGTGTGCTAACCACTATTTCTTTCTTTGGAAGGACTACTGTTTCTCAACTTACAGCCTTTACGACGTAGCCCAATCAGTTAGATGTAATCCTACTTGGCGTGGAAACATTTATTCCTCATTCTACCATAATATCCAAATCTGGTTCCAAGCCATGGTTTAACAAACAACGCACTGCCGCAGCATCACTTAAAAATGTAGCTTACCACAAATGGCTTTAGTTGCCCAATGCCTATGTTGAATCTTGTAACTTATGCAAGTCAACCGTTGACAAGGCTAAAAGGAAGTTTTTAACAAGTCCATATGTAACAAGCTTTCATCTTGTCCAAATGGAAGCTGCTCTTTCTGGTCATTGACCAAAGCAATTGATCATAATTTTAGTACCACTTCCTTTCCACCTCTCTCAAGAGATGACGGATCCCTTGCTTCTTCCTCTAAGGAAAAAGAGGACATATGTTCTCTTCTAATTCCACTCTCGATTCTCAAGGTAAAAGTCCTCCTACACTCCCTCCCTCAGATCATTCTATGCCTCCTGTATCAAAGGTCATTAACAGTCAACTTTTGTCTTACCTAGAATCCAGCAAATTAATTAGCTATCATCAATGTGGTTTTCGGCAGGGTTGTTCCTTTCATATGTATCACACGTGTGGAGCCAATCACTTGAAAGGTTTGGAGAAGCTCGAGCTGTAGCTTTAGACATCTCCAAAACCTTGGATAGAGTTTGGCATCAGGGTCTCTTAAATAAGCTTCCTTCCTATGGCCTACCACCTCAATTAGGTCAGTGGATCTTAAGCTTTCTCAGCAACAGATCTATCCAAGTAGGAGTTGATGGTGCACTGTCTGATACCTTTCCAATAAATGTTGGGTTTTCCTCAAGGTTCAGTTCTGCTTCCTCCTCTATTTCTCCTACACATTAATTACCTCCTTTCCATTACTATAAATTCCATCCCCTCAGCTTTGCAGACGATAGTTCTTTACACTCCAATCTTTCTTTCCAACGTAACCCCTCCCAATATGACCTTGGTTCGTCATGCTCCATTCTAACTTCATGTATAAACTCTGATCTTCAAAAAATTCTTCAATGGGGTTCAGAGAATCTGGTGAACTTTAACTCCAGCAAAACCCAGTCTTGTCTCCACTCTAAAAAAGTTAACCAGAATGCTCCCGACCTCATTTTCTCGAACAACGGTTCGCTCTCTATATAAGGTATTGCTCTCTCCTCCAATCTGTCCTGGCATGACCATGTATCTGCTATAGTCAAAGCTGCTTCCAGAAAGTTAGGATTTATTTTCCCATCCAGGAAATACTTCACCACTAAGCAAGTCTTTACCAGGCCCAAATTCGCCCTATTTTAGTATTGTTCACATGTATGGGGTGGTGACTCTAAAACCCATCTCAATCTCCTCTACTCAGTTCCAAGACGAGCTTTTCATTTGATCGATGACCCGTCCCTCACCGGTTCTTTACATCGTCTGTCTCGTCGTTTTACTGTTATTTTCAGTCACTACTCTGTTGAGCCTGTATCTTTAATTCCTCCTGCTGCCTATATTCGTACTATCCATACACCATGAAACTTTTTACAATCAGAAAGGCCTTCTACAACTCTACGTTTTTCCCTCGAGTCTCCATACTCTGGAACTCTCTACCAACAGCTGTCTTCCCTGATACATACAATCTTCAAAACAAAGGTTCATAAACACTTGCTTTATTCCTAGTTCTAGGTTTATTTTTGGTGCTCACAGTGCCTTTCGTGAGTTGCTTATCAAATAATAATAATGACGATGAAGAAAAAAAAACACCAAACGAACAAACTGGCTAATGCACCAATTGGGTAAGGACCAAAAATAAAATAAAAAAATGTTATATCATTTTCTTTATTAAACATCATTACCCATAAGTTCATTCACTTCATCATTCTAAAATTTGTGTCAACATAGAATGCAAAATAAATATAGTTATTCCTTATTTAAACATACAATAATCTGAATGGTCACAAGTTGGGTGTTCTAGATCAAGGTTTGAATACATATAAAAACTATTGATTAACAACTCTTAAATCTGGCTTAAATCCATACTTGTGTATATCACATATTGTTATTTTCGTTTACAGGATTTTCAAAAGACCATGGCAGTGATTTTAAAGTACATTCTAACAAATGCACAACTTTTCTTTTTAGTTCCTTGCATGAATATACAGCAACCAAATTAACTTGTCTCTATAGATATCAAGGATTATTTTAGAAATGAGACAGACTTTTGGCTTTAAAAGGATCTCATATCCTAAAGGCCACATCACAGTACATACAATTTTCTTAACCCTTTTGTGTGACGGCCATATTTTGTGGTCTGATCAAAAAGTATTCAGACTTATTCTTTGTCTTGTAAAGCAGTGGTGCTTGGAGCAGGACTTGGTGGGGAGTAACCTTGGACCTTAGTGCACATGCATGACTTTTTCAGTGGTGCCAGCATGTCCATTGATACAGAGCACCACGTGTTTGTAGTGTTGTAGCCAGTGTTAGTCACATTTATCTTTTTTGTGGCTTCAAATCTTGAACCCTTCAGCGGCATCTTCAATTAGAGAACAGCCAGATGTTACGTGGCGCTATGTCAAGAGAGCAAGGAGCCTGCTGGACCTTGTGTTTTGCTAAAAATTCCTGGATGAGATAGGAAGAGTGGGCTGGAGCATTGGCACAAATATTCTTGCAGCACATCGCATGACTAAGTCTTCAGTCAAAATCACTTGTGCCAAGTCATAACCATTACTGAGGTCATTTTTAATTTCTCTTTAAAGTTAAAAAGTAGTTTTCCATAACTAAGACCCACACGTTCCCGATCCCTTCTGGAAAATGAAGTTTGATTCTACTTAAGATTTTGTCGGAAACAGGAACTCGGCCGAGTGTTTCTCAAGCAAAAATGTGCTCGACAAAGCCCAGAGGATGACTGGGCGAAATATTGCAAAATACAATAATGGAATAAGGTAACTACTCTTGTTACTTAATTTTAAATATAGAAAATTCATTCTACTCATTATTTACCTAACAAGTTCAAACTATTATCAAACAGCTACTAGTAAGTNGCTTACTTGTGACCAAGTTCCCTCTTATTCCTAAAGGAAGAATATCCCTGGTGTCTAGGATTGCAACATAAGCTGTTGCACACAACCATAATCCTTTAAACATAAATTGGATTTCAACAATTTTTGCTTATGCTTATTATAAAAAAAAGGTAAATAGCAGCAGAATACAAAGAAGCTAAACAAAAAAAGCACATACAGATTATATTCATTAACAAACCTATATTATTACAACCATGAACTGAATGTATGAGGCAGACTCTACTCTTTATTAAAAAAACAAAAAAAAATTCTTATACATATATATCTTTAAGTCAGATTAGCACAGTTCTTCATCTAGCACGCTTTCCTCAAATACACGAGACTTTCCAAACTTCCTGAATGAAGCAATGAATTACAAAGAATAAACTCCACACCAAGAATTATGCAAGAGAAATACAACAGTATATCGAATCATTATGCTGCTCACGATAATCCTTAACATCTGTAAAGTTACACATCTTTTAAATAATGCAAAAATAAAAAGAGGAAAGGAGTCAATCATTATTATGCATTTCTCCTTGAACACAACTGTACTGCACATTTTAATGCACAGGTTTTTGCTCTGGGTACAAACATAACATTATCAGCTCTGCAAGAAAAACTCCAGGAGGGAGAATAAACAATTTGATTCTAATGTAATTTTTTTTAAAATAGTTTCTGTACTTCCAACAAAATATTTAAAATCCATATAACTAGGAAAACTAGATTCTATGTATTGAAAAAGAAACTTGCCTGTTTATATTCAAACTAAGGAAATATTACCAACACTGTTGTGTTCACGTTTGTCTTTTGACAAGAGAATTCTAATTATTTCCCTATACAAATTATCTTTTAGGATATATCAACATGTCAAGAATGCTTTGTACTCAGAAAATTGAAATGAGCAAATATTAGAAGAGTTACTGTCACAACACGCTAATCGGTTTTACAAAACTACACAGAAACGGTAATTATCTTTTTTTATATATATTGTGCACTTTCATTCAGAATGCATGGCGCTTTACACACAAAAATTACACCCGTCGTCTAAACGACGTAGACGTTTAACAGTACGAGGTTGTTCGAGTGCTTTCACAAATCATCAGTCATAATTTTACACTGCTTCTCAAACAGTTGGAATCTTCTCCTTGTAACTGTTAAGAGCTGTCCATGGAAGCATATCAAGTTAATTGAAGCACTTGCCAAGAATAACAATGATCAAATGATACAATGTGGACCTCCACTGGTACTGTTACAATACCTCTGTTCTTAGCATGACTGCACGAAAAAATGGTCGACTGCCTACTGTAACCTGGACTGAACTACACAAACTAATATTAAAGACCAACCTAACAACTCTTACTGCAATCATTTGACAGTCTTTTGAAGTTAACAGTGAAGGTGCATTGCATATGTTGTTTGTAAAAAAACATTAAAACAACTGGGGTTTGAATTTTCAACAGTATCATTAACTGGTAAATTACTATTGTATTTACTCTTCAGTTTGACAAGTTTATACAGAGTAAAAAAGCACTTTGTAATACATCTTTAATTTCTCTAAACAAAACAACTTAAAAGAAAATGACTAAAATCCATTTGAAATAATTCCAAGCTGCGCAATCTTGCGTTGGATAAAAACAGTTAAAACACTTGCCAATAGTGTAGCACTAGTCTTTAAAGGAGGAGTGATCACACGTTTGAAATAGTACACCAAACAAAACTTAGTATTATTTGACATGTATGGCAATATTCAACATACAAAACTAGCTATGTGACTTTTTTGGTATATAATACAATATGGCCCAATTATCACATTCCAAGTTTTATAAACATGGGGATTGTACACAGTTGACACACTTATGATTACTAGATTTTAAGAAGAGATTATTAAAACATAATAAAAATAAAATAAAAAGTACTTCTATACAAAGTGTACAAATTACTAAAATAATCATTCTTCTCTGATGTATGTATGCCCAAACTAATTGTGAATGAAAAATTAATAGCTGCTTCACTAACTCGACTTAAAGACGAAACAGAATGAAGACGGCATAGTTTTGAAGCAATCAATTTTAAAGTGTCTATATTCTGATTTACAGACAACAGTATTTATACAAACGATACTTAACACATTCCCTAAAGTATAAGTATACAAAGGCAATAAATCCCTGGATCAACACACTTCATGTTTATAAATAGTTTTGCCAGAAAAAAAAAAACATTGTTTTTACAGGTCACATTAATTAATGTCCTCTAAATGATGAGCAACATGTGATGTATACATATATACAGGAAAAAAAGTAAATCATGCACTTATATTGACACACAATTTTGTTTCATTCATTTGCTTGTCTACTGCACCTATTTACAGACGATTTATGCAAAGTAATATACAAGTTCTGTTCAGTCGCTGGGCCGACAGATGAGCCCATCTTTCGTATTTACTGATTCATGACACAGAGAATATTCCACATGCTACTGTGACCAGCACAGCCAAGTCATTTCGATAAGTTGCAATTCTAGAATCGTTGCTGGGCTTCACGCTCTACACGGAAGTCGTAATTGTACTGAAAAACACACAAAAAAAAAAGTTAAAAAACAGGCACAACTTACTTTTTAAGACACTTGCACATAAAACTAAACATCTTTGAAACAAACCATTATTAAACATAATAAATTAATAATACAATCATCTCAACATAGAAAAGAGCAAGTCCACACTTTTCAGCACATTGTGTGATCGCAACATTTCATTAGCCAAACAGTCGAGAGTTCCTTGGCCATAGGTTTCAAGATACTACACCAACAGTTAGTTTGGCTGATCAAAAAGTACAAACCAATACAATAAGGACTAGTTTTTTTTTTTCTATACTGACAAGGAGACGGTCAGACGTTTGAAAAACTTGGTGAACTTGCAGTCCTCAATACAAACAACTATTTGTCCAAATAATAGCCTTTACAAGAAAGAATACAAATATTGCACTTTTGTTTCCCCTATATTTACATCTTACCCTGTAATCAGTTAAAAATGTCTTTGGCAAATACATAAAACATTATACGTAATTTTATTTTCTTCTCAAACTGTCCTAGTAAAGAAAAGGACAAAATATACATGGCCTGCCTGGAAATAATCCAAATATAACTTGGCAGCAAGTCAGAGGGGACTTTACTGTGCACGCATGAACAGTTGCTCTCCAATGGGGCCGGCTACTCAGTCGGCAGTGAGACGCCGTCGAGTGAGCTTGGATACCGTGCGACTGTTGCATTCACAATGGCCGAGTGAGCAGATCAGCAAATCTGCATCAAACTTGGACATTTGTCTGCAGAAACTCTTCAAATGATGAATGTTTTTTGGCAAAACATCGCACAACTTAATTCTGTCAGCCTCCCTGCAGCCCAGATTTGACTCCCTACAAATTCTGGCTTTTCCCAAAACTAAAATCACCATTAAAAAAAGGGAGGAGATTTCAGATTGTAGACGAGATCCAGGAAAAAGTGACGACGCCGTTGATGGTGATACCGAAAGAGGACTTTGCATAACTGTTTGACAAGTGGAAGGGACACTGTGAGTGAGGTCTATTTTTAAAAAATATTTAATAGCTGGATATTTTTCGGACAGCTCACGTATGCATTTACTTACAACAACTAATCTATCTTTTAATTTATACGAGACCAAAGAAAAGCAAAAGTTATTTAAAAGCATCTTTTGTGTAAGAATCAATATTTGCGATCCATGTAACATTAACTAATGACACAACATTGACAGATTAAATGTTAACCATCAAGATGTTTAAACTCTAACATAAAAAGCAGCATCAATGGCACTTCACTTAAATGCTAACTACACTAGACTACATTTATAAATAAATTATGAAAAGTAATTAATTTAGCAGTCATTTAATCAGAATACATTAATGCATTGCTTACCTCTCTGTCAATCTGAGCTTTGCTCTTGGCAGTAATGTGTGGCACCTGTAACTGATAATAAAAATAAATAATAAAAAAAATTGTGTTGCTGAATTCAGTAAAAAAAAATTAGAATTTTAAATGCACTAAGTGTTCCAGTGCTCCTGAATCTGCACCAAGATATTAAAACTCTCCTATACAGTGTCACTGATATAGAATGCCAATATTTCAGAATGTAACATCTCTCTAAGTGCATAACAAAATCAAATGTTTTTTTATTCAGAAATGTGTAAAAACTAAAAACTCTAAAGTTTAATATCACACCTAGATGTCAGAACCGTTTATCATTCTACATACATCCAAGTTAAAGTCAACTTGTACAGAGGTTTGGTGAAGCATCCAGTGCGATGGTTGTTAAAACTGTATTGATTTTTACATAAAAAGTCCAGGGGTGTTGACCAGAACTTGTAGGTCAGGGAATTGGTTACAATTTAGTATGTAGGCTACTTACTGACCTAGTAACTAGTCATGCCCAGCTATGAGATTGCAACTGTATAGCTATTAAGAGTGTTCGCTACAGCCAGGCCCAAAATCGCACTCCCGGAAAACAAATCTCTTAATATCTGGCTTGTGTTGAACAAATCCGGGAAACTAAAAAAGGGGAGACATAGAACAATGCCTTGTGTTGATTTTGGTATACAATTTTCTAAAAGTTATTAAAATCTAGTATCGGTAATGTGGTAAATTTGACTTAAAAAAAAAAAAAAATGGAGAAATAACCAAATTTCACGTATTACATTTTGATTAATTTTTGAAAATGTTACACCAAAACCAACACAAGGCATTGTTCTGTCTCCCCTTTTTTAATTTCCCGGATTTGTTCAACATAAGCCAGACATTCAGAGATTTGTTTTCCGTGAGCATGATTTTTGGCCTGGCTGTAGGGAGTACACTTAATGCAGATGCAAACACTGCTAGACTAGCAGTGCACTGGATTGATGGGGATAAAACATGGAAAATCACATGATGATGGGGCTCCAATTTACTGATATATTCAACACCGAAAGTCCTTTATTTAGTGTAAAAAAATCTTATTTCCAAAATCAAATGATTAAGGTTTTTTTTTTTTTTTTGCTGAAAATAATGCTGAAATTCCAGTAGGGCATGATGTGCTTTTAAACAAGCAGTGAATAAAGTGGAAAGACCTAAATATGCAATGCTGTGCGTTAGCATTTTTAAACATTGATACATAACTACTAAAAGTGGACACTGTTTGATATCTTCCAACTAGTTTTGTTCTTTTCTTTGCATATTAAACAATCTTTCCTCATACCCTTTACCAAATCCAGATAGTTTCTAATATCTATGCATTGTATTCAATGCCAATTGTTTGAATGCAACCGCTTTTACGATAAACATGAAAACCCTAGAATGAAAGGCGTTTGGTTTTGAAAGGTACAGCTCTCACTGCAAGAGATAAATGCTGTAGATAAACTCTTCACAAAGGCTCGATATATAACGCATGCATGTGATTGTGTGTGAAAGCAACCACTCTTGCAACAAAAACAAAGCTTGTAGCAACACTGCATGTGAATGTTAAATACCTCATGGTGAATATCATTGAATGCCCTGTTAATGGTCAAGGTCAGATAAGTAAGTTATATTGTACCTTTGACATACAGGGAGTAATTATGGCATGACTGATGAATCACACAATCCTCAGTGTAAACTAAATGAAAATCCATGACCAACTGAGTAAGAGCTAACAAACTGGTTGATTTTTTTTAAGTCCCATGTAGTTTTCTGTATGAACTAAGATATCTACTGAAAGTTCTGGTTCTGTAAGATTTCCTGGGTTCACAGAAATCAACACTCATCAAAAATCACTTGTATACTGAGAGGTGAAGAAGTTTCAATTAGTTAAACAACTAGATTTTTTAATGATAACATCCAATTATACAAGCAATTAAAACTTCTCCACTTCATGTGCTAAATATTGACCAAAAAACTGCCATGTCAACATCAGATTAAACAAAACAACAAAAAGTATGTGACACTCATAATAGAAGTTATTATGTTATGCAATGCCAAGTAATAAATATCACATTATCTTCAACTTGGATACCTTTAAAATATACATTAAATTTTGTTCTCAGACAATTCTATGAATGAGACAGAGTTCATGCTGGCAACTCCTTAGATAGCAGTAGTCGAGGTCGAGAATTTTGTCTAGCCGAGACGGCTGAGGGGTCTAAGTCGCGCAACATTGTTAGCATGGGCTGGATATGACTCCATAGATCCCGGGTTCGAGTCTTGCGAGGGCTCGGAATTTTCTCGGTGAAACTAAAACTTCGGTATCATTAATTCTTGGTCTTTGCGATCTTGCCCTCATAAATATGTACCTATGTCAGAAGTACACGCCCTTCCACTACACGACGCTCTCTCATCTCGGCAAGAAAAGAGCTATATCAGTCACTAATAAAAACCTGACTGTAATTGCAGAACCATAAACTAATTTTATATATGAGAATAATTTTAGTGACATCATTTAAGCACCTTCTTTTTATGATTATAATGAAAGGTGACCTTAAAAATAGTCTTACAGATGTACACCGTCTGTCCGAAAAGTTCCGAGACTGGATTAATGAAAACTAGAGAAAACTTAAGATGAAGGTTTTAACGCTTCAGGTGTTCTACATAGTCTCCCCTACTTGAGTACAACGCACAGAACGTTCATACAACCATATGAAACAGACAGAAAAGTCCGTTTGGGATGCTATTCAACTCGTGTGTCACTGTGGCTTGAATATCAGTTACGTCGTCATAGCGTTGACCCTTCATGTGAAGTTTGATTTTGGCGAATAAAAAAAGTCACTCGGCACCACATCGGGTGAATATGGAGGGTGGTTGAGAACTGGCACACGTTTTTTCGCTAGAAACTGCACCACAACTCCAGCCGTGTGAGCGGGCGCATTGTCGTGCAGCAAGAAGAAATCCCTCTCCTTCCATCGTTCCGGACGAACTCGCCGAATCCTCTTGCACAACCGATCCATGACACCTAGATAAAACTGGGAATTTACAGTGGTGCTGGTGGGAACAAATTCCCTGTGGATAATGCCATGAGTGTCAAAAAAGGCGATTAGCATTGTCTTCACTTTTGATTGCGATTTCGTGACACAACACGTTGACCCACGACGGTCGCACGTCTACTACTTAACACTGACTGCTCACAACTGACAGACCAAATGCACATCTGATGTTTACAGTTGTTAGTTCAAGCTGCCACCGTAGTTACAGCGCTGACGTCGCTTATATGCCGGGAAGAAAATCAGTCTCTGAACTTTTCGGACAGACCCTTCTGGGTAGTTTAGCTACTGTTACAACAAAATGTAAAAAGCAAATAGGTAGCACGTCTTGCAATACTGCATTGTTAAAAAAATGTTTGAAGATAATTGTGTTTGAAATACATGTTGTTTACTCTTCATTGCATAAACAGAAGTTCATCAGTTACCAACTATTTAAATAATTCACTGAATAATATTTTAATAATTTCACATTATGTATGCCTGCATCTCTTCCAAAAGTTGCTCCTGATTATTCATTTGTTCACCACAGCTTAAAATGTACTTCACTTCTTAAGCCAGGTCCAGACTTGTTGCATATCCTCGAAACATACCGACGTGGTGTATCAATTAAGGGATACGATACGATATCATACATCCGTATCATCATTGTGTATCCGTATCAAAAACATGATACACGTTTGATATGGTGTGAATCTCCAGTTTAAATCAAGATATCAAGAAGCAATGACCACATCTGTGAGATTAGCAGCAGCCACATCCATCTGCCTTAACCGAGTCGTCCTTCACTCCACTCATTTAAATTCAGGTACAAAACAACTGCGTTTACATACAAAATCAACAGTAATTTAAATACATTAAACACGTGCACAAAATACTCTCCACTGCGGCACTTAGTTAAAACGGGGTGGTGTTATGCGTGCACGTCCAGACTGGCTCCTCTGCTTTGCGTATCATCCCTTTAATGTGACGGTAAAAGACCGACAAATGAACAATCAAGACCGCTGAGTATCATTGTATCAAAACTTTGACATGCAACAGTGCAACGGATGCCGTCCACATTGATACGATACGAGGATATGCAACAAGTCTGGAAGCTGCTTTATATGCAAGAAATAGTGTATTTTGCTTTATAATGTATCAATAAAATACAAATTGGATGCAAACCAATCAGGGTGTTGCCCTAGAATAAGTAGTGGGTAAAAAGCCCTATCTCGCCTGTGGGAAAAAAATTGTCGCTATGCGGAATCCAAATTTGATAAACTTGCGATGGTAGGTGTTGCCATCTAATATCTGATTCTGTACATATTTCATCATATTCCTTCATGAAATTGTCATATTTCAATATTCGAATAGCTTTTGTATACAATAAGGTCGGCACTGAATGTTAACACGTAAAAAATGTTGATGAAATATGTAATTACAAGGAGAAACTTATTATTTATGAATAAACATCATGCACTATTGAAATATGTACAAAAATGGATAATAGATGGCAGCACCTTCCATCACAAGATTATGACTTTTGGATTTCGCATAGCGACAAAAAGTTAATTTGAGGTTTGCTTTTGCTTTGCTATTGGAATATGATCCCACTGTTATGACATCTCAGGTCTAATGGAGACCCCATTCGCGTCGTAATGACGCTTCAGCATAACTGAATTTTGCCACTCAGCCGACACATAGCCAGAGGTGGGATCTTTTACGTCGAACACTTATCGATGGGACCTGCTTTAACGTGCCTCCCGGAACACGCCTACAATCATACCTTAGTGTGGAGTGCTTCACAGGCAGACTCGTAGGATAACCCTTTTTACCCAGGGCTAGGAGCCGGCCCGGGGATTTGTACCCGGGACCTCCCGATCAGGAGGCGAGCACTCTAACCACTAGGCCAACCTGTCGGTTTGAGGTTTCCATACTACTTATTCTAGACCATTATAGTGTCATTTTGTTGAACTCCCAAGTACTAAAATGGTTGACATTATACTAAAGACTTCTAGACTGAAATTAGAATAGTACTGATAAGTCAAATTCTTCAATTAAGTACTAAAAATACCCCAAAATTAACGAAACCATGGCAACATCTTCCTGCAGTTGGGAGGTTTTGGAGTAAAATTATACTAATTTTTATTTGTACAATGGTATTTAAACAGTTACAAATGAATTCTGCCATTTTCCAAAACAAAAGTTGAATTTTGAAAAATATATGTCAAATTACAATTTTTACTTCAAAATTTCAGTAATTTGTAATTCATAACAAGCTGATCTGGTACTGAAGTTGAGAACAATATGTTGAGCTGAAACTTTCAAGTTAACTCAAACTACTTCTAATTATAAATGTATGTGAAGAACCATATACTTTCAAGGACTTGAACCAAATCAAAAAGTGTAAGTGCAGTTCGAAGTTCAAACGTCATACTAGTTCCCCTTTTGAAATCACCCTAGAAGTTTGTCATTACTCCTTTATACAAATTAGGCACTGGAAAGTGAGATGAGCCTCAATGCCAAGTTCAAATTCTTCCTCAGAAACAGAAACCCTCAAAGTGCCATTTTTCTTGTTACAGATTTGAGTCATTCTTTAGCACAGCTTTATAATACTTACATCATCTGAAGAATTCTCCAAGCTTTTCACATTCACACTAAAAGTAAAAGGCACTCCTTCTAGTCCTGCACAGAAGAAAAGAAAGCAACGATAAATGAAAACCATACGTTGAAATGTGACAACAATTAAGAAAAGACACTTTTTCCATTGAGCTCTTTATTATTTGTGCTTTCATTTGCAATATTTCAACTTGCTGTGCTCTACCATTCTGAATTATATCTTAGCAGGTCAATTGAAATTATTTGTTTTTGAAAAGGATTTTGTATTTTTGTCTTTGGCTAACAATAGGTGCCTTCCATAATTTGCTGTAGCAAAGAGTCACTTAAAAGTCAGAGTAAATGAAAAAGAACTTCACCCAGCATAAGGTGAAAAACTTGCTTTGAAAAGAATTTTAATTAATGTCTGCATGTTTTCCATTCACAGTTCCTTCTCTTACACTCTCGTCATCATTACTTACACGTGAATAATCATTTTAATTGCTACTATATTCTTTGCTTATCATTGCAATATCAGAAAAATCGCACGTACTCCTGTGAAATCAATACTTAAATCATTCAAAACACCCACAATCTTAGCTTTCAAAAACCTTGCCCTGATGATGCTGTGCATATACGAGGTCTGTTCAAAAAGTATAGAGACTGATTTTGTAAATAAAAGCAGGCTAAACTAATACATATGAGACATTGCACACCATGTACAGTCATGTCCAGGCATGCCTCAGGCAAAACCGCATCATGCTACGAGTTCTCAGTATGTCGCTGTGAAAGTAAGTAGCGTGTTGAGTGGCGAAAAGCAAAAATGACAGAAAACGTTGAGCAACGCATTTGCGTAAAAATTTAAGTTTTGAAGATGCTACGAGAAGCGGTGCGTCAGAAAAGACCGGAGTTGTGGACAACAACTGGTCGCTTCATCATGATGGCGCACCCGCCACACTTCGCACCTCGTGCACCAGTTTCTGGCGAAGCATGGAATACCTTTAGTGCCACACCCGCCTTATTCACTAGATATGGCACCACGCGGCTTCTTCTTATTCCCGAGATTAAAGCACGCACTGAAAGGACATTGTTTCGAAGCCGTGGAATCGATTAAACAAAATGCGACACGGAAGCTGAAGACCATTCCACAATTGGACTACCAGAAATGCTTCAAGCAATGGGAGCACGGTTGGGCTAATTGTGTGGTTGCAGAACGGATGTATTTTGAAGGGGACTAAGATAAAAGTATTGTAAGTACCACTCTGTTCGTGAAATAAAATCAAGTCATAACACTTTTTGAACAGACCTTGTACTTTCAAAACAAGAGAATCAAGCTTCAAACACAGAGTTCACACAGCAGCAAGACTGGGACAGGTGTCTTTCGACATGCACTAAATGAAATATCAAATGTAGTGTTGGACATGCAAGAGGAACAGGATATATTCCTATGCTGAAGCTTTCACCACAACTGAATGTAAAAGGTTAAAACATGGGTGACTTGGTAGCAACACACTTATATACTATGATAAATAATCTGTTTCAGTTAGGTTTACATTACAAAGAAGAAGAAAAAGAAAGAAAAAAAAACGGAAAAAAAAACCACACACACCACACACCAACAACTTTAAGCGATGGGAGCATTTTGCAAACATTGCGTCTGGTTCCTGCACTACTTAATTACACTTTATTATTATTATTTTAGAGGGGGTCTCAAGGCTGATACCACAGGCCTGTCCAAAACATTAGGCAGGCTGAATCCAGATCCTGGGCTGTAGGTTGAAGACCCCTGCATTACTTCTTCACAGAAGTCATTCTCACCAATATCTTCATGGTGATCATCTAGATTGTTTTAAGTAGTTAACAAAGGAACTGTTAAGCCGGTTGGAGAAAAGCATCACATACGCAGGAATTTCAATTTTGGGAAATAGCCCTCTGGTTTATGTGAAATGGAATACTGGCTTACACTTTTCACCTTAAGATTATTAATAGAGGCCCTAAAGAGCAAGTCCTAGTATTCTCAATATTTAAGACAATTTTACACATTTTACGCATTTCATTAAGAACAACAACTGCACATAGGAAACTGGAATTACCTGTAAATGAAGCCATAGTGGTGTAATTTCTCAAATTCTTCTCAGGTGGAACCGGGGCTGGTCTTCCCGGACGACACGGTAAAGGTGGAGGCGTTACTAATGATGGATACATACCTCCGTTGGGTAATTGTGGCTCTGAAGGAGGGTAGCCATTTCGAGATCCCCCAGACGATCCTCCGTATGGAATTTCTGGAGATAACCTAAAATGAAACGCTTATCACTTAATTTGCAACGACATACGAAATAAAAATTAAGTGTACAAAATAGTAACTACAAATGACATTAAGGCTTTGCTCTTCTTCAAATAATCACATTGTTACACTGTGAACAAACACTTTGGGCTCAAATACACCTGATAAATACATATTAAAAAAAAAAGTGCTACGACTTCATAGTGGTCTATTTTCACATACAAATTCATTATATTAAGAATAAAAACTTACGCATATGGCAATTGAGCCTGTTTTGGTCTTCCATTACCTATGGTGCTAGGTATTCTTGTTTTACAACACAGCAAGAGTCCATGCATTTCCCTAGAGACAGATAGAAAACAAATTAATTTCAATCTCTGAAACTAGAAAAAGTATTTTGTGTTAAGAATCATACAACTATGTGTCAGAATTATACACAGGCTGTTCAACTACAAACAGAAATTCTGAATCTGGTACCAGGAATTTCTGCTGTCGAAATATAACAAAGATAGAACTTATAAACAGCGAAGCAATGCGAGTTCAAAATAATGAAGGACATGGCCAGCCAACTTCATGCAGCTGGCCAAAATATAAGTATGGACTTCAAATTATGGGAAGCTAGCTGGCCAAACTTTAAGAAGAAAACCCCAATTTTAATGAGATTTTCTTCTCATTACAAAAAATGCACACTCTCAAATGTAAGAAAATAGATAAAAATATAATCTTCGTTTTCTGAGCATCTACTGTAACTACTTTTATATAATTTTTTCTTTTTAGCTTTTGGCAAGTGCAGTAATTTCTCTAATTTTTTTTAGAATATGAATTTTATAGATGTGTTAACTAATTAACAATTCAAGGTTATCCTGAACAGGCTTAAATGTCAAACGGCTTTGGATGTTTTGGCAATTAAATATTGCCTTCATCAGCAGAAACACAACTATATACATGTTCAGTTGGAGACTAAGAAATACGCTATTTCCTCTCACTACACAAGGGGTAACCAACCATTATAGTTGCAAAGTACAGTTAGCAAACGCCAAATTCAGATTTTTATATACACAATTAACAGTTTCAAAAAGGGATTTAAACAATTAAAATGTTGCTAAACCAAAATATTATATGCAAATTAGAAATCATTTANTCAATTCACATAAAATCATAAGGTTGGCCAGCTACCATTTTAAAAACTTTGAACCGTCATAGTTCAGTTAATATACAAGCAGAACTTCTGGTTTTGCTTTCTTTTGAGAGTAGAAATTACGCAGGCAATGCTTGTGTTACTGTGATTTAAAGTTCATTCTAATATGTTGGCCAGCTGCGTGAAGTTGGCTGGGAATGTCCTTCATTATTTTGAACTCTCATTGCTTTGCTATTTGAAAAGCAGGAATTCCTGGTGCCAAATTCAGATTTGTTCTGTAGTTGGCCAGCCAGCTTCATGCATTATTGAGAGAATGAAAAACTTTAACAGTACCTCAAATGATATGAACACTCAATCAAGTATATATTTTGAGTGTGATGCATGGCTCACTTGCAGTGTTACAGCATGTTTAATTAATACTAAACTACTACTGATTGTGAAAAACTTGCATCCTTTACAACGTATTAAGTTAAACTGCTTTGAAAACATTTTTGTTTGTAATGTCCCTCTAAAGTTTTTGAAACTGCACATTTAAAATTAATAAATAGAATAAAAAAAAGTTCAGGCTATTTCTGTTAATCCAGGTTTCAGATAAGTTCAGATATCTGGGATTCAACTGTACTTCGAAAACACTTTGCACACAAAATTTTGGTATCTGATCCTAATCCAAATCATGATTTTAGTAACAAGCTTTTAGTTATGCTCTAAACCTCAATCTGTTGTCAAGGTGACAACAACTATGGATCCAAAGACTGCAAGTAACATTGCTAACAATACTTTCTTTTATGCTATTACGCTCTCCAGCAGAAATGTTATGGATAGTACCGTAACAACTAAGCAGCATTATGCCGGCTCAACGCACAGATCACAGGAGCCATTGATATTATTATTTTTTTTTTTACGATAAGCAACTCACAACTAACCTGTAATGCAAAAGCACTGCGAGTGCCAAAAGTAAACGTAGAACTAGGAAGAAAGCAAGTGTTTATGAACCTTTGTTTTGAAGGATTGAATATTGTAAGTATCAGGAAAAACAGTTGATGGCAGAGAGTTAAAGAGTATGGAAACTAGAGGGGAAAAAAGTAGGGTATTCTGTGGGTTAAAAAGTTGACATAAAACACTTTGACTACTAGTAAGAACAAAGGTAGCAGCAGAAGGAATTAAAGATGCAAGCTGAACAGAGCAGTGACCATCAAAATAGCGGTAAAATAGACAAAGGTAAGAGACTGCACGATGATGTGAGAGAGGGTGTAAAGAACCGGCAAGGGAACAGTCATCAATCAAACGAAAACCTCGCCTTTGAACTGAGTCGAGGAGATTGAAACAGGTTTTAAGGGCGCGTGATTGTGAACAATATTTTAAAATAGGGCAAACTTGGGCCTTGCAAAGAGTTCCTCAGCAGTGAAGTATATCCTGGATCAGAAAAGTGATCCCAAATTTCTGGATGCAGCTCTGGCTATAGCAGTGACATGGCCATGCCAGGAAAGATTGGAGGGTAGAGTAGCGCCTAATATTGAGATCGAGTTGTTTGAAAAAATAAGGCCAGAACATTCTAATTAACTTTTTTTTAGTAAAGAGACAAGACTGGGTTTTGTTGCAATTGAAGTTTGTAATATAAGATTTGAAGGTGATCAGAACGCTTAATATTAATAATAAAGGGATTTAGAAGGGTTAAACCCGAGTAATATTTACATAGGAGTCATATTTACATTTTATTGAAAAACGGAAGTGGTGTGCAGAGGAGACGTCATTTCTCTTTCATTCATTTTGTATGTTGTTCTGGTTTAGCCTAACACATCCAGAAAGAAACGGCACATGATATCAAGGGCGGCGAAGGGGCTGTTTATTATTTAAAATATAGTAAGCAGAGCTGTTTATCGAAAACTGGAAATAGCAAAAGAACATTAATTATGGAACAAGCAGGAAGAAAGTAAAAAACATAAATATACATTTCAACTTCAAACTATTTTTATCCACGTAATGTGGTGGCAGAAGAGGTTAGCAGCCGACGAGGGAACACGTGGCGATTAAAACTCTGTCGTGTTTTTCCGAATCGACAATTAAAAGCTGAATGTCAACAATTGAACTGTATTGGAAAGTAAGAGACGCCAAAAGTAACTTAAGGCGTGTAGTTACACATATTATGTTCAGATAAGCCTAATTTTGAAAAAACAGCCTAATTCATATTATCTTCAACTGGCTTTTGTTCCTTGCAATATTTGGAATGCCTAAATAAAAATTGGGCAATGAAACGATTCTACTAACTTCTGAGTCCACAGACTTAACTAAAGCTGCAAACCCGGTAAGATCTAACCAATTAATAAATGACTTAACCCGAGCTCGAAGGGAAATTTCGAAAAGACTAGACGTGTTCCTTTTAAGACAGCGAAGTACTACCGTTAGTCAGGCCCGAACTAAATTAAATCAAAAATTTCCGCACACATAATATTTTGTCGGACAATAATTTATGGGGTTCAATAATGGGTTTGTGATTGATATGTGGGATGGCTGTGTATTTTGATGTAGGCTGGAATGTAATTTTGTGTTGTAGATTCTGTTAATAAATATAATTTTTCTGACTGAATTTCCCTTGCTTTGGTGACTGTTTTCTCAATATTAATAACTATGTTTGGTCATCACAGTACCCTAGCTGCGGTGTAATTTGTACAGGAAGGGTTTTGTTATATGTTCACCAGATTCTCTGAGCACCATTGGAGAAATGGTCGAAGATCTGTGGTCATACATAAAGCTAGAGTGGAGCGTAACGAACAAAGTTCAGATTGGGAAGGTTTACGTTGGAAAGAAAGATTGGAGTGTAATGTACTAACGTCTGCACAGCTGTGGATGGGACTGGTAGTAATGGAAAGGAGGCCATTAATGTGTAGTAGAAATAGAGTAGGAGACAGAACTGAACCTTGAGGAACATCAGCATTTACTGGAAAGGTATGCAACAATGCACAATCAACTGCTACTCTGACAGATCTGTTGTGACAAATCTGAGGTGGTAGACCGTAGGGAGGAAGCTTATTTAAGAGACCCTGATGCCAAACTCTTTCAAATGGTTTGGAGACAACTAAAGTTACAGCTCAAAATTCTCCAAATCTTTCAAGTTTGCTGGACTACAGGCAAGACAAAAGTTGACTGTTAATCACCTTTTCCATGTCCTTTGATAGAACAGATACTAAAGCTATTAGATGTTAATTGGAAGATAATTTATTTATTACTTTTCTTAGGGATAAGTTATATATGTGCATGCTTCCAGCAGTTAGGAAAGATGCCTGACTTAAAAGATGCTGTAAAGTACAGATGTTATTCTAGAGCACATTTTTTACATGTTTTTCAATCTCAATGGACACTCATTGACTTATAACTAATAAAGCTTGTTCAGCACAAATTGTACTTATCTCCGAAATGGTTTTGTATGTTATTGAACAACATTCTGAGGAAACTTCTAACAGAAAAAAATTGACTCTTGCACTTACTTATACACTTCACACTTGCATTGAACTAGCATGTTTAAAACAAATACAGTAATGTACAATATGTGTGCTCTGAAATGGATGTTAGTCTCCAAAGCTCTTCCTTGTGGATGTGCTTAATATTAATTTTCACATTTTAAAAATCATGCATATGCTCATATCCTTTGCTCATACTCAAATATTTTAAGGCTTCTCATTGTTTCTTGGAATCAGACAGGAAAATGCCATTTTTGTATGTTTAAAAATGCAGAGCTTATAGATATTTTTATGACTACATTTTGGCTCACAACTCTGAATTGTCTTTCCCTCTTTACCAAAACCTAATAATCAAGACAAAGAATCAAATGAGTGATATTACAATTTTTAGCATCCATGCATACACTGAAACTTGCTTATACATTATCCATAATTATAATAGACTAAATTATTACTTACCCAACCATAGTAAATCCATCAGGGGCTTTCTTCGATTTACTAAGAACAATAATATCTGTCACAGCCATAATAGCTTCTGAAGTGCTTGTTAATCTAAAGCATAACTGTTTCTTTCTCCAGGCTTTTTGTTCTGAAACAAACAAAATTAAAAAAAAATCTCATAAAATACATCTAAAACAGCAATACTTCTGATCAGCCATTGGTCANGGTNAAGAGTTAATTTCACACTGTGGTTGCACTATTTTGTGGACGTTCGTTGGAGAGTTGTATTTCTTGAATTAAGAAAGATACATACATACATGAGGCTTGTATTGATAGAAAATTTGTCTTGTATTCACGGTACTCATGGTTATTAGTTTTTTTTTATTTTGAGCAAAGTGTGAAAAATAATTTGTTTTTAACTGCTTGTAAGCGTGAGTCTTGTATGTCAGTATAACCATACTCTCAACAAAATCAAGCATGTATTTCAGATTAAATATTAAAACCTCTTCAGTTTACTAAAATGTAAGCGTGCGAGTGTATCTTTTTACGTAAACGAGTTTCTGAACAATTGTTTCAAATTTGCAGTGGAGGAGAAGTATCGGACTAAATTGCCGGCCTGAAGTCATGGTGGCCGACTCCTAGCTATGTGAAGAATGCAGAAATTTGGCCTACCTATGGGGGAGTCAAC
>KZ873293.1:12904-29254 GCA_003456935.1 Machilis hrabei
GAAGGGCATACCTCCAAAACGAGCGGTCTTAGGACCTAACTTCCCTATCTCGAATTGGTCCTGGGGCTGTCCACTATGCGTAGTAGAAGTTTGTCACACGAATTAAGAAACACCCTGTATACTAAAATATTTACNGTGGGATGCAACATTCGGTGCAATACAGTAGACTTTTGTACTAATTACATTTCAAACAACCCATGCAAAGAACGGGCAACTCCACTAGTGTTCTGTGTTTTCATTCTTCTTCATTATTTTGAGCTAATTGAATTGCAAGCTTATCATTCCCATATCTCTAATGAACCTCATCGTTCAATTTAAGCATCGACCNCCAATGTACGCATCTTTGGTTTCCAATTAGCAAGAGGGAAATGATGTTGCAACCAGCATCATTTTGGTTTATGTTTGATTGAGATGAAATCGATTAGAAGCGAACATGACTCTTCCATCAATGAGCTCCAAATATTCTGCAGTAAATGATCCTCGTGAAAAGTTTTAGAATTGAAAGTTCGATTCGTTCATCTGCGAAACTGTCTTTGATTTCGATTTATAGTCTCGTAGATTTAAATGATTAAATAATCGCTCTTTAACTAAAATGGTTATACCAACATATTCGTGTAGAAAATTTTTTATCACAGTTTAGTTGTTTCTGTCAAACAACTCTCGAAAGGGTGTATAACACGTAGAGCAAAAGCACCATGAGTGCTAAAATTGAATACAAAACTAGGTAGAAAGTAAGTGTTTACGATCTTCTGTTTGAATATTGCATTCATCAGGGGAAACGGATGACGTTAAAGAGTTCCAGAGTTTGAAATCTAGAGGAAAAATTAAGAACTCTAATAGGCCGTCCTTGTGGGTAGAAAGATTGACCATGTCAGGATAACATGAGTCACATTGACTAAACCTACAGGTTGGCCTAGTGGTTAGAGTGCTCGCCTCCTGATCGTGAGGTCCCGGGTTCAAATCCCGGGGCCGGCTCTTAGCCCTGGGTAAAAAAGGGTTATCCTACGAGTCTGCCTGTGAAGCACTCCACACTAATGTATGATCGTAGGCGTGTTCCGGGAGACACGTTAAAGGCAAGTCCCATCGATAAGTGTTCGATGTAAAAGATCCCACCTCCGGCTATGTGTCAGCTGAGTAGCAAAATTCAAAATTGTTATCCTGAAGCGTCATTACGACGCGGATTGGGTCTCCATTAGACCTGAGATGTCATAACAGTGGGACCATAATCCAATAGCAATAGCAATTGCCTAATGGACGAACATGAGTGGTATCAGAAGGAACCAAGTATGCAAGCTCAGTAGAGCTATCTATAACCGTGAGAATTTCGGTAAAACAGACAAATACTGGAGACTGTAGGACGATGTGATAGGGTTTATAAAATGATCAAACGAAAACCTTGTCTTCGTATTGAGTCGGTTGGCTTAATGGTAGAGTGCTCGCCTCCTGATCGGGAGGTCCCAGGTTCAAATCCCGAGGCTGATTCCTAGCCCTGGATGTAAAGGGTTATCCTACGAGTCTGCCTGTGAAGCACTCCACATTAAGGTATAATCGTAGGCAACTTCCGGGAGGGACGTTAAAAGCGGGGACCTATCAATAGGTGTTCGATGTAAAAGAACTCCCACCGGCTATGTGTCGTGTGAGTGGCACACTTTGAAGCGTCGTTACGACACGGATGGGGTCTTCATTAGACCATAACAGTCAGAAGCGTGGGACCATAAACTAAACGTAGTATAGATGTATTGAGTCGAGGAGACTGAGAATGGTTGTAAGGGCACACCTCATATGTGTGTGTGCACATTATTCTTTGTTAAGACAAACTTGTAACAGTTGCAATAAAATCAGTAATACTGACTTTGTTGTGATTTAAAAAGACTCAATTTCAATAATTTAAACGTTGCTGTTATATCAGAATTAAATTTATAATCGAAAACATTAAGAATTGAGCAGCCTCCTAGCAAAGTTCCAAAAACGCGCCAATACAATGCCTATCTCTGTTTATCTCGTAAGCGGATTGGAGGGTTCTGAAGCTTCGGTAGGTGACCACTGTAGCAATGTTTGTCAATACATTCTTGAGCACAGTAGACTAGGGCTGCGTTAAACCATTATGAAGCTTTGCTATTGGTACATCATTTAATTCTTAATTTGTCCAAGAGTAGTCTACTGGTACTCGGAAGAATATTGCAGAAATCTGGTCGTCGTAGCAATACTCATCACTAGAATGGTTTTAAATCTTCAATAAGTGTCCGTGCTCTACTTAAATAGATGACATTAAAACTGCACGAAACGTTTGCCATCTCAGAACATTTTTTGTTTTTGTTTTGAGTTTATAATTTGTCACCGATTCAAAACAATACATTTCCTAGAAAACATATGGCACTGTTCTTTAAAAAGGAGCAGTTTTAGGGTTGCGTTTTTGTTGTAAAATCTCTCTATTTCTCCTTCACATTAACGACTTTCTTTCCATAACTACCAGTCCCATTCACAGCCTTGCCGACTGTAGAACTTTACGCTCCAATCTTTCATCCCAACGTAACCACTCCCAAAATTAACTTTGTACATCACGCATCACTCATACTTGTATGGAGATGAATATTCAACAAATTCTCAATTGCAGTTCAGACAGTCAGGTTAACATCAATCCCACCAACACCCAGACCAGCTTCTTCATACACACACAAAAAAAAAGTTATCCAGAAAGTTCTCCACCTCATCTTACAAACATCAACATCACCAACAATGAATCACTTTCTATATTGGGCATTACTCTGATTGTTCCTGGCATGACTGGGTTCCTAGTGTAGCTATACTTTGTCTACACTCAAAAGAACTATAGAGGCGGGAAGATAGTAATTGGCAGCCAGCATGAGTTTAGGTTGTTAAGCGGTTTATTTTGCCTAATCTGACAGAGACAAATTGTTTGGTTCACTCTGTAGCGATGTTCATTGTTCTCTCACAGGTGCGGAGGGAAACAGTGCAAACGAAACAGTGACAACATTGGGCCAGACTACCTGCTGCGGTACTCAACTGGAAAGCGTGTGCCAGCTTAGCTAGCTGTAATCCCTTAAAGCTTATTAGTGTGTCCACGCCTACAAGGTTATTTTGAGCGTAGACTCACTATAAGGCTTCTTCCCAAACATTAGTTCTGTTCCGTTCCAGTAAATGTGACACTAGAGATCAACACTTAACTCCATCTCAATCTCAATTTCCTCAACTCAGTACGAGACGAGCTATTCATTTGATCAGTGACTCATACCTCATTAGTAATTTAACCCACTCTCAAATCGCCATGCAGTCTTAGAACTTTGTTTTTTTACCGTTATTTTTACGGCCAATGCTCTACTGAACTTGTATCTTAGGTTCCTCAAATTTTTACCATGTTCGTACTGCTTGGCGAAACGACTTATGCCAACCTTACACGGTCAAGCATTTTATACATAGAACCACCCCATAGAGAACTAATTTTTTCCTCGAACTTCTAACTCTAGAACTCTCTACCATCGCCTGTTTTCGAAGGTACATACAATTTTCAAAGATTCAAAACAAAGGTACATGAAACTCTTACTATGCTATGCATTTACTTGTATCACTCACATAACTTGGTCGTGCAAGTTTCTAAAAAAAACACACTTATAATTAAATTATTAAAGTAGTGACTGTTGTGACAAAAATTCAACCCCTATCGTTCATTTCTGAATATACGAAGACCCATGGATATATCCTCTAAAATTGATATTTAAGTTCGTAATTTCAGGCACTACACTGATTAAATTATACGTATATCAAGATAAAAGCAATAATATAAAACATGAGGGAACAAATAATTTGATTTAATGATATCGAAAGTAAAGAAAACGTATTTAGGTTGTCAAAAAGATTTACCAGCTCGATTTTGGTCGGGTTGCGAACGTTTAAAATTTATCTCAATTGAAAAATCCTTTGGCTGCATTTTACACGGATCTTTTTCAGACATCAATTTGATAGGTTCTCTTTTCAAGGAATATATAAAGTTGGATTTCTTTTCAGCAAAAAGGCGGGTGTGAATCCCTCTCCACAATCAATTTAATGTCGTTCTCTACCTTGCTTCGGCGAGGAGGCAGAAATCTTTTTCCTTTTGGATTAGGAAAGCAGTTCTGAAAATTGAATGTGGAAAAAAAGTGTTACTTTTGGATTCCCAAATCACGATAGAGGATTTAGGAGAGAAGACTGGAAGAGGAGCAGTTAGTCATTTCCTAGGGATGTAACTCAAATATTGAACCTGAACAACTGAATCTATTTAGTTTTATACGTTGATACTGGTTTCCTGTCGAATCATACGCATTGCAATCATCAACTACAAATTGTAAAAATATCATCCCTTCTTAAAATATAACTCTACACGCTATTTAAGACTAACTCGTAATGTTAGTCCTTTTTTAACCAGGACGATTCGAGATTGGAATTTCTTAAATAGGGACACCAAATCCTAAGNAATGTTCTGTTATGCGTATTACAAACTCAGACCAACTATGAGCTCTGGGGTACAAAACTAGGCGTAGTTAATGAATACAAGTATTTAGAAGTATTACTGTGCGAACTTCTGTCATGGGATTCCCATTTTTAACTACATTTTAGGATAGGCGTTACGGAATCTGAGGTTTGTTCAAAGGACGGTAAGACAAAGTTCTTTAAAAGTAAAGCAAATCGCGTACAATGGGTTAGTATTACTAATATTATAATACTGTAGTTGTGTTTGGGACCCTCACCAAGTAGGTTTAATAAACTACATTGAAGGAGTACAGCGCAAGGCAGCAAGGTTTTTGTTGGGTCGTTACTATAGATTAGATAGCGTAACTGAAATGTTGGAACAACTAAATTGGGTTTCATTAGCCGATAATCACCGCGACAATAGGATGAACAGGTTTAAACACATAATTGATGGTCAATCGTCATTAAACTACGAACACGTGCTGCTAACAGCTACGTCTCTAGGTAGAAACGGTCATGTAGTTAAGATAAGGAAAGTTAGGTGTAGAACAGATGGTTATCTGTGGTCTTGTTTTCCTTGGGCAATTCGAGAATGTAATGCACCCCCTGCCAAATATTAAAAGTTGATTGCGATGTAAGATGTAGATGTAGCATATGGTGCTGTCAAATCCAATGTCACATATAATGTAAGATGTTGATATTAAAGCAAAAAGAAAACGTACACAGGAATTTCAAATTGGTTCATTAAGAGTCGACATTACTCAGTTCCGATAGTTTGCTAAAAGTATCGTGATAAATTTAGTTATGTTGACGTCACGCAAATTGCCTGCACAACTCAATGGTACATGCTCTGTACCATATAATAGTTATAATTAAATCACTAAAGTTAAGACTTTATGACAGCAGAGTTAATACAATTTTCTATCACAACAGTTTTGAGTTCAGTTAGTTAATTGTAACTAATCTGAATATATTTTTACAATGGTTAATTCATTTTTACGCTAATTGATTGGATATTATCCATTGTCTGATTAGCTGTATATACGTGCTACGTTTCGAGAGGAATGTCTACTCTTGCCATCAACAGTGATTTCAAGATGCCTAAGTAGGTATATAATGGGGATTCTGGGACCTCTCGCTCCTCTCAGCCGATTGCGTAACCTCCTACTCGACCCTCTCAGATTGCGTAACCTCCTACTCGACCCTCTCAGCCGATTGCGTAACCTCCTACTCGCTCCTCTCAGCCGATTGCGTAACCTCCTACTCGCTCCTCTCAGCCGATTAACGCAACCTCCCTCTCGCTCCCGATTACGTAACCTCCCTCTCTCTCCCGATTACGTAACCGGCTAAGAGGCGGTGCCAGGCAGGTGCGAGTGGTTACGTAATCGGGAGCGAGAGGGAGGTTGCGTAATCGGCTGAGAGGGTCGAGTGGAGGTTACGCAATCGGCTGAGAGGAGCGAGTGGAGGTTACGCAATCGGCTGAGAGGAGCGAGAGGTCCCAGAATCCCCATTATACACCTACTTGCCTAATAACGAGAGTAGATATATCTCTTGAAACGTAGCAAGTATATACAGCTAAATAGATAATGGAGAATGTCCAACTTAGTAGTATTGAAATTAGTTGTAACTGTTTTGTGGCACCAAGTTGGTTTCAAAGTGCTTGTGAAAGTAATCTCACGTTACCTCAACGTAATTAATTAACTCATGATTTTAAGTAGCAACCTCAATGACTATATTTATATTCGCAGCTGAGTAGTGTCCACTCGTAAGTGAGTGTCAACATTAAACCGTTGTGAGGCGTCGTTGAGTCGTAGGTTTGGTAACTAGTAGATCTAAGATGTCATAAGAATGAGACAATTTACTAAAAACCTCAAATTGACAAAAATAAGCTATTTGAAACTGTGACAGGCTGATCAATTTTAAAGCATAAACAATATAATTAGAAATGTCTTGCACATCTGAACTGCCAAGAAGAAGAACAAAAGTACTGTCCCATTTAACAACCTTTAGAGGAATTATCGGATAAGGGATCCACTTAAGCCGTAGTATCAAACATATTGTTTCAGTTTCACATTTGATATTTAACTACTTTAGATGATACATGCACTAGTGATGCAATTATAGTACAGCCTGTACATACGAGTAGATAAGCGATAAATAAACATACCTAATATCTCGACAGTGTGCGTGATATCTATTGGTGTCCAGTCATTTATTCGACATACATAGTCACCAGCATCTTGCGGACCGACGTCGGTAATTTCTAGGTTGTAGCCATCTACAAGTCGCAGTCTAGCATCGGGGAATACTCGCTCGGAACCAGCAGTTAAGATCGTGGCGCCACGCTTCCATAATATTGCTAATCCACCTGGAAAAAAAATATATGGAAAAAATTTGAGTTGGAAGCTTTCACTTTATTCTCATTCTAGTAATTGCAATCAATCAATGCATAAAAGGACCTAAAAAGCTTTGACACAAAGATTACATTTCTACTTCACACAGTAACATTTACGAGAGAGTTGCACGAGAAATTAGGAAATCCTTAGCAATTTTTGTTCACATATTTTTAGAATTGTGACTACCAGTAATAATTTTGAAGGGTAGAAGGACTGATGACATAAAAGAGCGTCTACAAGTAAAGAGTACTCAAGTCCTACAGTATGTTGTAATGTAGCTAAATAGACGTACTTTGCGTTAGCCTTGCATCTGATTTCCTTTATGTTATCCACATGGTCTATAGCACCTAGCTATGTAAGTTGCAGGTTGTATAACCTGAGAATGATAACTGGTTAACTGTTCTAATCTCCTAATTCTACACGATCTATAGACGATATACATTGCAAGGTTCCCAACCTAACTTCTCTAACATCTCGGTTACACTATCCATCCTATCCCATTGGCCCAAAACGAATCTAGCTGCCCTTCGTTGTACCCAAACGCTACTACAGTACTAATGTATTATACGCAATTTGTTTAACATGTTGTGGACATCGGACGAAGATCCTCTGAAGAAACCGAAGTGTACGTAGCACCTTACCCACGATATAACTTACATGAGAATTCCACGAAAGGTCATCACTAACAATAACGCCCAAGTATTTGTATTCTTTCACTACTTTTAACGTTTCTCCATGAAGAGTATAGTTACTGAATACCTTTTGATGAGATGTCGACATCTGCATTAACGAACACTTTTTTAATTAAGTGTAAGTTTAGTTTATCTAAATCCTTGATTCACTGTAAGCACTGACGTAAAGTTCAAACCTTTACCACAGGAATTGATATTTTATAACTGAATACCTACTCTACAACATTAGCCATTGCTAAGCACACCAGGTATCAGTTAACTGTTATTCCGTGTTTCAGTGGGCAATTATTTATGTGTTACTAAGTTACACATCAAACCCCACAATGGCGCCACCAAACGTAACACAAAATTCCGACCAAAATTATACGAGGGCTATTTTTTTTTTCAACCTCCGATGGGGCATAAAATAAATACAAGTGTGAATAACAAAATTGTTTTATTACCAGAAGTTAAGTACACCCTAACCTACTTTTTGACATAATTACCCCGAAGATTGATGCATTTGTCATACCAGTGGACGAGTTTTCAAACACCCTCTTCATAGACGGTTGCCGCCAGCCCGTTCAGATAGGTCTCAACAGCGTCTTCAAGCTCTTCGTTAGCGCGGAAGCGCTGTTCTCCCAGCCATGTCTTCAACTCTCCAAAAAGATGAAAGTCACTCGGCGCCAGGTCTGGTCTGTACGGCGGGTGATCAAAAACTTCCCATCGAAATTGTGCAAGAAGCTGCTGCCGTGCATTATCGTGAATCAAAACAACTCCAGAAGACAGCATGCCTCTTCTTTTGTTCTGATTGGCTATCCGCAGTCGACGTAATGTCTGACAATACACAGCTGCGATGATCGTAGTCCCCGGCTCCATAAAATCCACAAGCAAACATTGAAGAGCTTAAAGACGCTGTTGAGGCCTATCTGAACGGGCTGGCGGCAACCTTCTATGAAGAGGGTGTTGGAAAACTCTTCCACCGGTATGACAAATGCATCAATGTTCGGGGTGCTTATGTCGAAAAGTAGGTTAGAGTGTACTTCTGGTAATAAAACAATTTTGTTATTCACACTTGGCTTTATTTTATGCCCCATGGGAGGTTGAAAAAAAAGCCCCCGTATCAAAGAGACTGCGATCTTTTCCTAATAAGGTTGATATTATTTTCTTGCTTATCTAGCTTTTCAGGTACAACTAGTCTCAATACATATTATTTGAAATTAATTTAAAACTCTAGAAATAGTTAACATGAGACTGAAGATGGGTTCCAAATGTCCTGGGTTCAATCCCTGCTAAGGTGATATATTATCTCAGTGAAGTTAAATATAATCCATTTATACAGCGTGAAGATAAACTTCGTGAAAATAATAGTAGCGGGGTCGGCGACACGAAACTAGTTGAACATGCCTAACGAACATTTTTTATAGCTAATCAGAGTCGAGTGTGCATAAGTGTCAACGCTATGGGGACGGGAAGCCAAGCGCTGGTGTATGCTTCGGGGTTTGGCCCTTGCTCCGGCGACTAATTTTGTTCACGAAGTTTATCTTCACGCTGAGAATGAATATAACGAAGAAAAAAGTTAATTTATCGTTATAATACAGACAATAAAAATACAGGGTGACGAAAAATTCAACCGACAAACGTGAAGGTTAGGTTCCCTGACTAAAAACAACACGAAAATGTGATATACATTTTTTGATTTGAGCCCTGGTTTATGACAAAAACGTGATTTTTAAAATCAAATATGACGTCATTGATTACATCATAGATGTTGGTGTCAACCGAAGATATTTATCACTTAGTTGGTCGCCACAACATGACACAAACGTGAGTGGTGTAATGGTAAGTCGGAAGATTGTTACGCGGACAGCCAGGGTTCGATTCTCACGGGCGACAAAGTCATTAATGTTAGGACTTTTAATTTATTTAACCTAATTTTGTAATTTGTTAAATTATTAGTGAATAAAACAACAACCATAAAATAGCCCGTGCAGTGTTTAAAAACAAACCCTTAGCCTGTTTTACCAAGAGGTTGGTTGTACAGCAATCAACAAAGAAACTTTACAAATTTATTCAATGCTTTTATTAACTTGACACTGTCTGACTGTCACGGCACGCTAGAAAGAATTAGAGTAGTGCTGGTTCGACTTTTTGAACGAAATTTGTCAATTACCTAATTTTTTTGGCTTGGTTCTGCATTTCGTATAAAAAAATAGAGCAAGTCTCGAATTGACGACCTCCAACTGCAACACAATCTCCACAGCGACGTGCCATTGACTGCCGGACACGTTCAAAGACATCTGATGTATTTCTGACAAATTCGTCTGCTAAGACGATTCAAGCCACAAGGTCTTCTTCCGATTCCACGTAGACAAAGCTTTTCATGTGTCCCCATAGAAAAAATCCAGTGATGTAAGATCAGGTGATCTCGGAGGCCATGCGACGGGNCCTCCCCGACCGATCCATCGACCAGGGAATCTGCCGTTGAGGTACTCCCGCACGTCAAGTGTGAAATGAGGTGGAGCACCGTCATGCTGCAACCACAATCTTCGTCTGGTTTGCAGAGGAATGTCTTCCAGCATCTCAGGTAGGGTTTCACGCAAGAAAACGAGGTAACTGTTGCCGGTGAGTCGGGGCGGTAGCAAGTAAAGTCCGACCAACGTATTCCCAACGATACCCGCCCAGACATTTACGCAGAACCTTGTTTGATGAGGATTTTCTTCTGCCCAAACATGACTGTTTCTGGAGTTGAAGAGTCCTTCACGCGTGAAGCATGCTTGATCGGTAAACAAAACAAAGTTATCAAAACCTGGTTGCTGTACACGTTGATGCAAAAACCACTGTGAAAATTCCACCCGCAAGGGATAATCGGCTGGACCCATCGCGTGCACTGTCTGCCTATGAAACGGATGCAGCAACTGTTCATGCATCACATCTCAAACTAAGCGCTGAGAAACGTTAAGGCTGCGAGCTACAACACAGGTGCTAGTTGTAGGATTTTCTTCAAAGCGTGCCAATACCTACTCTTCTAGCAAGGGAGTTCGCACGCTACGGGCGCGCCCTGCATCATTTCTTCTTACCTCCATTGATCCAGTTTCCCTTAATCTTCGATCGACGGAAGCAAATGTGGAGTGGTGATACTGCCTTCTGTTCGGGTACCTCTGTTCATAAATTCGTACTGCAGCACGACCGTTACCCTCAGCTACTCCATAAGCAAGTTGTATGTCTGCCAATCCCACCCACGAAAAACTTTCCATGATTCACAACAAGCGATTCCTATAAACGTAACACGGTATGTGTTTTGTGACTGCACAATGCTCTTCATACACGTTCATGGAATCAGGTGACCAATGACAGGATGGCTCCACATTTGAATAACAAACACAAACACACTGGCTAAGGGTTTATTTTTATAGGGATCCTTGTTTTTGTTGTTTAACTAATGATTGCAGTGGGCTATTAATGGCTGTTGATCAACACTTTGCAGAACAAACAAACAGGCTAAGGGTTTGTTTTTAAACACTGCATTTGAACATTCCATTTCTTAGACATACGGGTTATTTTATGTTTGTTGTTTTATTCACTAATAATTTAACAAATTACAAAATTAGGTTAAATAAATTAAAATTCCTAACATTAATGACTTTGTCGCCCGTGAGAATCGAACCCTGGCTGTCCGCGTAACAATCTTCCGTCTTACCATTACACCACTCACATTTGTGTCGTATTGTGGCGACCAACTTAGTGAAAAAAACTTCGGTTGACCACCAACATCTATGATGGAATCAATGACGTCATATTTGATTTAAAAAATCACGTTTTTCTCATAAACCAGGGCTCAAATCAAAACATTGTATATCACATTTTCGTGTTGTTTTTTGCCAGGGAACCTAACCTCCACGTTTGTCGGTCGAATTTTTCGTCACCCTGTATACGCAATACTGGACAATATTAATCGGTATTATGCAAGTGTTACTCAAATACTCACGCTACATTGCCGCCAAAGCATGTTATTACATGTCATAAAGCATTTTTGCGTTCCCTGGCATTACATCATAAAGTATTCTCTGTGAACTGGACCATTTATATGCAGATTCTCTATCTTCTATGAATAATGCATTCCCTCACGACATAAAGAATACACAGGGATAAAATACTGTACACGCGGTCATAATTCAATTTGTACTGTACATATCTACACCAAGATTACGCCCTGACACTTGTGGATAACTTCTCCCAATAGACAAACAATGGAACGGCTCGTTGCATATACAAATAAACGTTACGTTAATTCCAGCATAGCTTCGTTTAATTCCAATAAAAAAATTGTAACTGCTAAACGTAAGAAAAGGTTTAACGTTAAGTGGGCGTTTGGAAAGTCGAGCTGAATATTTATCTATGTGTTAATAGACTTTTTATTGTTACGAGCTCCAAAAGATACAAAAATGACATATGAAACAGCGTAGGTAATTACGAACAACCCTTTTATCATGTTATCTAAATGGGTGTTACGTACGTACATTTCAAACCTTGTGGATGTTACGAAAGTATCTGATAACAGAAAAGAATGGGAAAGGCGTAGTTAGTTATGTTTACACAAATCTTTCAACGGCTATATTTTGGATTGCGACTACAGTGTGTGTCTAGCATCGGAAACGTTTTTCCAAAGTTTAAAATTATGTGTTAATGGCTCGATATCCTGTTATTTAGTGGCAACACTATTTTGTACTTAAAAATTTTATATTAACTAATAGGTTGTCTGAATGGTGGTAGAGTGTTTGGCTCCTGATACGGAGGTCCCCATTTCAAACCCCGAGAATGAATTCTTGCTCTGAGTATAAAGAGCTATCCTAAGAGTCTGCCTGTCAAGAACTCTATATTTAGATATGAATGTAGGCGTCTTCCGGGAGGGACGTTAAAGCATGTTCGAGTGAATGGCAAAACTCAATCATATTGCAACATCGTTCTGTCGTCGATTGACCCTCCATTAGACCAAATTTATTAGAAAGGTGGGACCATGAACCAATAACTCTCATAATCATTCATACAAAATACAGTATTCTAGGTATTTCTTCTTCCTGTTAAGCGTGTCTCGTAAAAAAAATCTAAATATGCTAACGCAGTAAAATTGTATACCCATCAAACAGCTCACCCTACATCGTCTTTCTTAATTCAGATTTATAAACATTGTAATTTTATATAGAAGGTGATTCAAAAATCGTGAACTGAATTTGAGGAACATATTGGGCCTACTCAGTCCATTTTGAATACTGATTGGTTGTTATGAGTGTATAGTATCTTATTTTTTTACATATTAGGTGTATTGGAGGCTCCATCGGCGTATAAACGACGCTTCAGAATAATTCAGTTTTGACGCTCACCAAACACTAAGTGTTCAATGTTAAAAAAAACACCACCGGCTGGTGGTGGCTTGTTTTAACATCGATCACTTATCAATAGGACCATTTTTAAAGTCCCTCCAGGAAGACACACATGATCATACCTTTATATGGAGTGCTTCACAGGCAGCTTCATAGGATAACCATTTATATCCAAGGCAAGGAGTCTTCTGCTGCACCATTTTGAATAACAACAGAGAATAGCGAGAAACACTGTTTGAGGTTTAAGGCTTTCGGGTAAACAAAATCCCGAATTAGTAGCCTACTACCTTAAACTGTTCACACAAACTAACAAATCTTGCTTACCAATGAATACAATAGTTAATCATGTTAGTTTTGCGGAGTCTATGGAAACTCCTCTACTTGGAAACTGCTATACTACTAAGTATAGCAGTTTCCAAATAGAGGAGTTTCTGAACGGCTTCTGATTCTTCAAAGTCGATTGAAAACTCACCTACTTGGAAACTGCTATACTGGGGCGTATAGCAGTTTCCAAGTAGGTGAGTTTACAGTTGGCTTCTCGTATTTCAAAACTCAATAGGGAACTTAGCTACAATGAAACTGCTGTACTGTCAACTAGAGCAGTTTCCAAGTAGATTAGTTTCCAATTTTTCATATTTGTACAAGATTGAGTTACGTGGTGTTTCTTCTCAGCTTGAGGCAGTCTGCTTATGGTGCCGAAGTACACACCGCTCATTGTGCTTGCTCCATCATATCCTAGACCTCAACATTTTTGTTTACCGATAAACCATTCTACTCGGTCAGCTGCACTATCTTTCTCTTCGATTCCAGTGGCGCTTTAGTCTGCGGTGCTGTAAAATCCTAAAACACTTCCCCTAATATTAACTTCTATTCTGTTATTCTCCGTTATTATTACAGGATACTGTAACGTTTCGAAAAATATGACTAAGTTGTTCTCCTTATTTTATATCTTGTGTTGTGTCTACTACGACAGGATAAAGTGGGACATGTCTTATTACGCTAAATATTTCGTACTGCAGTTTCGTAGGCAACAAAGTAATTATCTAGTTTTTTTTTTCTCTGCACTAAAATAGTTCAACTTTAATTTTTTAGTTCTTCTCAATTAACTGGGTCATATATTCTCAGAAGTTCAATAATTGCTAAAAAGTTTCTGCTCTTTACCTCATCTAACTTGTCTCTGTGACCTCGAGTATCATCAGTGATTCTCCGTAACACTTGCCTCCAAAATTGTACTTGTTCCCTATATTGTTATTCTAAGTACCTATCCACAGTTTCATTGTATTTCCATAAATCAAACGTAATAAATGAAGCTAAATGGGAATGTGTAATTTCATGTTCCTTAATTTTTCATGAGAGACTTTGCCAATGTTGTATTCCAACCACCCAGGCTGAGTTTATCGACAAACAAGTCTTACAACATGCGCATTGTAATTTCAGCTAGTTCAATCGTATCTCCAGATTTGGTTATTTTGTAATAAAATCATTTGGATGGGTTCTTTTTGCCTCTTGGAAAGGGGCCTTCAGGTTTACAAGGTTCGTGTTTTGTTACGAACCTTTTAAAATCATCATCACAAATCTCAACTGGGAAGTTTCTATCAGTTGTAAACGAAGGATTGTCATTGTCAGAAACTATTCCACTTTCAGGAGCACTTATATTGTCTTAATGTGTTTGGCCTGTTAGCAAAGACTGGCGAGCATCCTGCCTGTTTGCTACGTCGGTGACGCTGGACGAACAGGCACTTACGCTTCTAGTGAAGCAGGATTGTTCTTATTGGTGCACCGCAATCGTAGTTATAATAGTACTTACTCCCTACACCTCATCTCTGTAAGGATAGCAGTACTTAAAAAAAAACACGTTTTAACCGAAAAGAATGTCNGAACTGTATTCGGTTTTTTTATCTTATTGCACAAGATGGTACACATGTCTGCCACTTTTTCAATTTCAATGAAAATTGTTTTGGACCCTAACAAAAACTACGTACATATGATCGTTTTGACAACTTTTCACCGAAGAATACTATAAATGTATTGAGGTAAATGAATTTCTGTCAAACACAAGACATGGGCAGAAGAATTTACTTTCAAATGAAACCATGTAAACCTTTCAGTAAGTAGCAGTGTAAGAGGATATTGGGTATTTATAAAAGCAAGTACTTGGAAATTTACAACCTACTTTCCGCAGGAAAATGACTGCCTCTCGAGATAGAAGACAGAAAACACGACAGCGGAAGGTATGCACAGGCACATAAGTACATTTATTAGAAGTAGTGTCTTATTTCAACTCTCGATTCGACGCAGGTTTGATAATGGGAGAGGTGGAAAGAGGACTGTTGATTGCAAGGTGTGGGAGGATGGGTTCTGCCTGACCAGTTGAAGGGCAAAATACATTTGTAGTAAACAAGCATCCGTTGAGAATGACTTTAGATCGTAGAGTTGAGTTACACATAAGCTGGTTCAAAACCCATTTTAGATTTGGATTTTGTAAGTATTAACAACTGGTCTTGCAGGATAACGACAATGCATCGGTGATTATGTTGCCACTGATCTGGTTTGCTAAGGGTCTCTCTATGATTTTGAACCGGCGTGACGAAGAAATGTCCCTTTTGAAGATGCTACTAATGGTCGTTGCTGGAACATAAGTGCTTCCAGGCAGGTGGAATGCTGTATGCAGGCTTTGGACTCCGTTGAGCTGACGTTGTCGTGAAGCTTGCACGTTAAAAGCAAAAGAAGTATAAAATGGCTCTTTTGAAGGCTGCTTTAGCATGTAATGACACATTTGGAGGCTATTACGAACCGGCTAAAAACTTATAAAGAAATCTTCTGGTAATTTCATGGGTGTGTACGAGGTGATGTTCCTGTACGTCAGAAGCTTTGCCAGGCGTGATAGCTATGAGCTGATATCACTGTTGCTCAATGGAGAAGTAAAGTAGATGCTGCTTATGTTCCAGATTTTAGTCTTCGTGGATGTCGTTGATATTTAGTCATTATTTTTTAAGGGATTGTGTTGGTGTCTCTGGGTTGAAGCTATACTTCTTGGGCGTCAAATGAAACACTTTTAGTTTGAAATAACACATATTGCAGCTACTTCAAATGTAAATGAAACTGTTTTATACCAAGACTTGATAATATACCATATCTGATACCGTAACATGGGGTTACTTTGTGACACATTTCGGACGTTTTCATTCCCTCGCTGAACAATTACAAACATAAACAAGAATGGACAATGTCTTAACGTTGCTACAACCTTCCCTCACACGATAGTGTGTTGTACAAACCCGCATCTTTAATACAAACAGCTATATGTAGGTTTAACGTTGTCACAATGTTGCCCCGCTGGGTGGGGCAACTTTGTGACAGCATTGTTTTTGGCTAAAATTTGGTCGGGAAAAAAAGATTGGCACCAAGTTACCCCATCAAAAGTTTGTTTACATTATC
>KZ873298.1:2586-24321 GCA_003456935.1 Machilis hrabei
AGATGTCATAACAGTGGGACCATAATCCAATAGCAATAGCAAGTAGTTGTATACCTGGAAAAAAAGACTGAGTGTAAAAGAAAAGAGTGTGAGAGTTCATAAACAGAGAAGGCTGATTTTATGTAATTTGAAAGAGGCATGTGCTTGTTTTAAGGCACAGAATGAAAATGCAAAAATAGGACTTTCAAAATTCTGTGAAATGAGACGTAAAACATGTGTTTTAGGAGCTAGAGGAACGGCTGAGAAACATGTTTGATGTTAATGGCATCGATGACATCACATACAAACCGTGGATCAGCACTCTACAACAAAGAGTACGTTGGTGAGGAAGAATTTTTAAGATAAAGGTTTCACTGCCACTGCTTGATTCTGCTCTTACAATTCCTGGTTGTCAAAATCTACATCACTTTAAACCAGTAGACTGTAACACAATTCTGACAAATTTTTAAAAGATCCTTGGAATCGTAACATGCATGTGTTGTGTATTAAAAATGCACCCTACATAGTTGAAATGCACCTCATTTTAAAGGCTTTGCCAAAGTCTTTGAAATGAGCCCAGTTTGAGCTTAGTATTTTGAACAGAATCTAAGATTTGATAATATGTATGACTGGGTGTGTTGCAAGTTTTTCACTTTTTGTCAAAATTCGAAGGTCAATAACTCAGGAAATAATGTAATTAAAAATCTGAAATTTACAATGATTTTTTTTTCTCATGAGGTACAACATATATTCCAAATTTGAACAAAATAAAAGGAGGTCAGGATAAAAATTGTACTTTTAAGTGTTGAATTGACATGGAATAACCCTGAAGAAAAGTTAGTGATGTTTCTTAATATAGGTTATATACAGTTTATTTATCGACACTACTCACTTTTTGAACTCTAGCATCAGTACCCACATCAACAATACTGTCTTCATTTGATCAGCTTTCATTTGGTAAATAACTGCACTTACTTTCCAAATATTCCTTGTCAGTTTAAATCACTTATTTTTATTTACTGAAATGGCACATAAAAGTTTTCATAAAAAAAATTCTGCTTGTTGGCACAGTGATTGGACTGTTGCATAATAAATACCAAACTTACAAGCTTCACAGTACACACATTGAATTGCCAGGGTGGCATATCATAGTGTATGTAAAAAAAAAATCGGCAACATTTGTCCAAATAAGTTATTAATTATATAAAATTATGAGTAACAAATTAAAATCAAATTCGATTGGGATTTTTAGTATTCATTTATATATTTTTGTTGTTTTCATATTACATTGCAGATATCTTATGGCATCGGTGAACCTTCAGATTCTGGTCGAGCATCTTCTCCGTCCCCCCTCTCAACACCTGCTCACACATCACCAGAATTGGTTCGACCAAAAAGCCCGCTACTACCTTATGCTGTTGAAAACCATAATCACATTCCGAAGGTTGCTCCTGTACCAGCTCCTCGTTCATTACGCAGCACTCAGAGTTCACCAGAAAATGAAGTCAATCACGTTGGAGTTAAAAATGGTCTTCCTGAAAAACTGATGAAAGTAGTGGTGAGTAATGCTTTCTTTTAATCATTCACCAATGACAGTGACAATGTTTGAAACTTTGTTTAGTGGATTTATAGAACAAGTATTAGGGCATTGTGAGAACTCGGACCTTTTCTTTTGCAACAGTGTAGGACCAGAGTGAACGAAAATTTAAAATGCTCAACAAAAGAATTGCTTGTATTGGGTCAGTTTTTGGTTAGTATATTTGACTTCAGTTTGGTGGGTGTTAGATTTAAACCCTGTGTGAGATAGGGATATTTGTGTCAGTTCCATCTTTATTCACATTGATTAAATGGATAATAAATAGCATATCGTATATCAATGTGCTGTTAATGTTATCATTTTCAGTGTTCTGCAGACAAACAGTAGTCATCAATCATATGAGGAATGACCAAAAGTGAATGCAGCAACATTGCTGAAACACTTAATCACTTCTTGGACGGTTTTTTTGATTTTCTTCAAGAGTTGGTGTATTATCAATCAGTTTGTTTGAAATCTGAAGCAATAGATATATGCATGTTTAGTTTGTGTATCTAACTGAAATAAACTGTCAGACTGGTACCCTGAATTAAATTATGGTGTAATAATTAATTTTGAGTCAATAATAGAATATTCAAAACTTTTGTGTTGCCTTTCAACAATAGTTTTTTTTAAGTATAATCAAAAGCACTATGTATAATCTGAACTTAGAACTAGGAGGAAAAAAAGTATTTATGAACCTTTGTTTTGAAGGTTTGAAGATTGTAAGTTTCAGGTAAAACAGTTGACAGTAGAGAGTTCCAGGGTTTGGAAACTCGAGGGAAAAAAGTAGAGTTGTTGTAGGCCGTTCTGTGGGTAAAAAGCTTGATCGTGTAAGAATGACATGAGACACTTTGCCTAGTAGTACGAACATAGGTAGCAGCAGGAGGAATAAAAGATGTGAGCTCAGCAGAGCAGTGACCGTGAAAATAACGGTAAAACTGACTGCACGACGATGAGAGAGAGGGTGTAAAGAACTGGTGAGGGACGGGTCATCGATCAAACGAAAAGCTCCCATTTGAACTGAGTCGAGGAGATTGAGATGTTTTTAGGGGCACCACCCCATATGTATGAAAAATACTCCAAAATAGGGTGAACTTGGACCTTGTAAAGAGTTAGAACAAAGTCTTTTTATATCATGATATCTATTTTATTGCTAAAAATTAGGAACTAAAATAAATTGTGTGCNAACCCTGTTTTTATTTTCTTACCAATATAAATTGGGTCCCATCAATATGTGTTGACAGTGGCAAATTCTGTTGCGATGCAGATGGACTTAGGTTATGAGAAATTTGGGACCATAAACCCACGTTATCAATGCATTTGAAGTTAATTTTGTAAAACCTCAAAAAATCTGATTATGTTTAAATAATTAGTTGTATTCAAGCATAGGAACAGTAAGAAAATGAAATTAAACATTTTGAAATATTATGTGTATTTTATGTGCAATTTATAAAAATTTATACAGTTATGAATGAGTGTTCCATTTAGGAAACATTTAGTATTTAGTGTTATGTTTCCTATGGTTACAGGAAATGTTTATATGTCTTATTTTGTGGAAAGTGCTCAGATTTGATTTAAGGCACACATCCTTTGAATGCTTCAAAATATCAATGTTATTAATTTTAAATGTGTGCATATGGACAGCTAAATATTAGTCAGTGTAGTTGTTTCGTCAGTTTGGTGTATTACAAATAGACATCAGCTGATAGGCTGTGTTTAAGTATACTTCATCCACAGCAAATGTAAGTGTGACTTTACTTACAGCAAGCAAAATTTTTGATGCAATATTAATGATTTTTTAATACTGTGTGAACCATGTTACTGTTTTTTATACAGTTTGACATGTATTTCATAGTTGGTATGAAGAAGAAAGGAAATTAATATAAGTTTATGCACAGTTTCAGGTTATCAAGCTGTAGCTGTGACATTTATGTTAGAAAAGTTGATAATGAAAGGGACAAGTACTGACTCAATGGTGTACAATTAAAATCAACTACCAGTTTCTCAGTCAGTTGCATATTATTAAGAATATGAATTCTGTTTCAGCCCCCAGTTGCTCCTCTTGTTGGAAATGTTACTGGTGAAGTCGAACTGAAGAAGCACTTGATTTACACAACTCTCATACGGGATCAGAATGGTTTAGGATTTAGTATAGCAGGTGGTCGTGGATCATCACCATACAAAGAGGGATCGGAAGCAATCTTTGTTTCAAGGATATCGGAAGGTGGGGTTGCAGAGAAAGATGGCCAGTTAAGAGTTGGAGATCGAGTAGTATCTGTAAGTGTAACACTTGCTTTGGTTGTATTTTGTGTATGATGTAGGAGTAACAATTTAATCTTATTTTTATTGTAGATAAACGGAGTCGATTTGGAAGGAGCTCGTCATGATCAAGCCGTGTCAATGCTGACGGGATTCGAAAGATACGTTCGATTAGCCGTTGAACGTGAAGAAATAGTTCCTCGCCAGATGAATGGAATGGAACCTAGCCCAAGTCCTGGCCCTGAAAAATCACCTAAAGTTTTTGGTGTACCAAAACCGTATACTGGACTCTACAGTGCAAACAGTTACATGGCTAACCGCCCAGGCTATGCAGGTTTTAGACGTTCAAATTCTGGTACTAACGCTTTGTCTAAACCATTGACTCCTCCACCGGCAGACACGGCGACGAGATTATCGACGGCAACCACTACCACCATNTCTGTAACATCTCCTTTAACTTCAACTACAACAGTAATGTCATCACATCATCAGCTACCATCACAGCAAAAGCTCACGCCTCCTGTGCTCTCAACACAGACCACAAATCAGCCCCANGTCAGCCCGACAACTACGATAACGACCTCGACAACAACCACAACAACCACTTCCAATCGTGTTCCTTTTGTGGATGGCAGCACTGCTCCAGAACATCCGACACCATCTTTACCTCCACAGCAACTACTTCCAACAACACAGGTATTAAAGCCTATCACAAATGAAGAGTTCACAGCTATGATACCAGCCCATTTCCTAAATACCCAAGCTCCTGCTGATCATGCTGGACCAACAGTGACGGTCACAATTAAGCAACCAGCTAACTTGCCTAGTGATATAAATTTTCCCCCTGCTCCAACAAGTCTTGGTAAGGTGACAGAAACAGTAACAAAAAGTACCTTCACGGAAACAGTTGTCACAAGGGTCACGGACAACCAGGCTGCCCTTCCACCTGTCATCATTGAGGTATGTGATGGTTTGTTTTGGATCGCTTAACTATTGAATTTGATATGCACTGCAAGGTTGGCTTATAGGTGGTAATACAGTAAACAGTTACTAAACTAGGCACTGAAATGTCATACCAAACCTAGTCTCAACACTAAAATGCTAAACCCATTCAACATTTGGATTTAAAAAATTAAGTCTAAGGTTTTTGTAGCATTATTTAAAAAAATAGCACATACAAATAATATTTTCAAATAAAAAGTGTAGGACAAGAACAGAATTTATTTACTCTGGAGTCAACCACTAAGGAAAAGTTTATTGTGTCTTCTGCCATGCAGGATAAGTAGTAGTGTTCCACAATTTTAAACTCGAGTTTTGCGAGGGATCAGAGATCATTTTATCTTCATGAAGGAGAAAGATTTCAGGGTTCTTTGAAGGTCTTATGTTCCACAATTTTGTTTCTATTAATCACTTGATGGGACACANAATGAAGGGTAGTAAAGTGGAAAAAGGGATATTATACANAAATAATATGTTTAAAAGTGTGTACGTTGATATCAGATTTGATGATTGAAGCTGCTCNTGGTAGCCAAGGGGTCCAAGGCAAGCCTTGGGATGGCTGTANGAGCTGTATGCAGTGGGTTGCAGATATGGTTCTCACCAAATAAATTGGAGGTTACAGCATTACCACATTCCATCATTATCAGTACACAAATACTATTGTCATCTTTGTTGTATTATGATGGAATATAATAACTTATTTTATTATTGAGATCAATTTTTAATTGATGTTTTTATACACTGAACATTATTTGGTTTTCTTTTGAGATATTGAAGTTGGAGGCAGTGTATAGGTAGAGTGATTTTTTGTGGTTCCATTTCTTTTAGGAGTAAAACTCAAATTATGNCCAGAACAATACAATACGATACTTAGAACAACATAATTATATTAAACTGATTTATTTTCAACCTTTGCAGTATAAGAAAGGTAAATAACCTTTTTTTGGTGCAAAGAGACACAATGTTATAACTTATTGTATAGCAATTAAATGCCACAGTCTGAAAGTTGGCACCAATACAGTTAAAAACAGTTAGGATTTAATTAAGGTAAAGTATCCAATCATCTGGTTTTTAAAAGTTTGGAAGCTAAATTTTATAATTATTGCTCTCATTTTGCTTAGGAGTGCTTTTCAACTTTCAAAGGTAGGTATAAATATGCATCTGGGTTTGAGGAACAGTACTTGCTTGTTTAAATCCTCTGAGATTGATTCCTTTAGACTCTCTATTTTATTCTCTTTCGTGTTGCACTAACACGTCTGTANACATCATGAAGTTATATCAGATAACAATCATGGTTCAGCATTTGTCATCTGATATGACCTAGCGANATGTGCAGACATGTTGGTGTGACATGAAAGAGAAGAAAATAGCGAGTTTAAAGGAATTTCCGAGGATTTAAACACACAAATCCTGTTCCTGAAACCCAGATGCTTATTTATGTATTTAACTTTTAAAGCTGAAAAAAACACTCCTAAGTGAAACGAGAGAGCAATAATTACTAAATTAAAAAGCCACGCGAGGGNGTGGGTGCTATACCTTAAATTAACTGTCTTGTTAATTAATGAAATACTGTTGCATTGAAATAAATGCTGACTAGTTTTAAAGCTACTTTGTGTTCAACAGAACATAAATTAAAAAAAAAAAAACTTATAGCCAAACTTGCAGGTTCATATCTGAACAGTATGGTGCTGCACTGTCACTTACCATCAGCGTTTTCAGTGGTGGCCCAACGTGGAAGATAAGCAAAAGCGCCAGGTAACTCCTCGTCACATGTTTGCTGTTGTGTGTATAGTTTGTGTTCATTGAATGGTGCCTTTGTAGTAACATAACATTTGTAAGTGTATTTCTGTTATATACCATTTAACTCTTTGGTGGTGAATGGGTGGTGTTGGTAGCACTGTCAGCTGGCATGATGGTAGGTGACAACAGCATCCTCATTTGTTTGTACCTGTAGGCTTATATAACCCTGATGTTTATTAACTAAAACCGCTCGTTTTCTTTCATGCCTTGTTGTATTTCATTTACCAGTATTGTTCTGTCTGAAAATGCATTGACTGAATGACAGTTTTTATTTTTGTTGTTCTCTGTACTTGTATTCGTTTTGGTTTTGATTGCCCTCTATATGGTATGAAGTAGATAAGCACTGTAAATAACCTCATTTCAGAATCTGCTATATAGATACTGGCCTTTTTGTTGTTACATGTACGAGACAGAAATGGCCACAATGGATAGGGTTTAGCAGAACCACTGTTANGGAATTNTTCGAGGCAAGTGACTAGAGGCATAAAATGTAGTTTTTATTAAATTCACAAACTTAACATTTGTTTCTTGAAAAGCAACATGTTGAGGCCTTGACACTATGTAGTTCAGATATTTTAGGTACTCTTGTTTTTGGAGGCAGTAACATATTAGTAATTGCATTTACCTTCAATCTGGATACATCCATAGTAGTGTCCAGGAAAAAATAAAAATGTTTTTTAGGAGAAAATCATTTCAGTATTATATTTTTCATTACCAGAAATCAAAAAATTTTATACAGTTGTATTTTAATTGCACTAGCTTACTTTCTGCAAATCGTTCATAAAACTTGGTAAGGACATTTAAGATATTAGCTCCAACTTTTATTTAACTTTTCAGTATATGTTGCCATTAACTTTTGCAGGCAGGAAACTGCATATACTAAATTATTACTGCCCTCAGCCGTCGTGAATTAATAGAGCACTTACACTGTATTTCTACTTTGGGNTCGAAAAAGTGTACACTATTGAAATTAGAGTAAAAGTTCTTGAAATGTTTGGCTTGGCTCAAATTTAACTCACTTTCTAAAATTTGGTTGGAATTCAGTGTTACATAATAATGCTTAGTTTGCACTTTACTTTGAGGTTTGCAAGACTGATCGGACTAAAAAAGTAGCTGTTTATTCGTGTTATCAACAGAATTAAGATTACAATAGTTGTGCATAGTGTTTTTTTTAATAAAGCACCTTGCTACATTTTTAAGTCAACAACGTATTCAGTTGTGAAGTTTAGGATTCAATTTCCCAAAACACTTTAATTTGTAAAAAGGCTTAGGCCTATCACAAAATAAATGTTGTCAACTGGTGTGTGCATTTCGGGTCTGTTTAATATTTTTGACAAAGCGTTAACAAACTATCAGACCACTTAATGTGAATGTAAAGCATTGGACACAACCAACTTGGAAATCGACGGAAATTTAATTCTTGGAAGTCTCATTATCTGAAAAATGCCAAGTATAACAGCATATATACATTTTTTTTTCACAACTGAAAAGTCAATAAATAGTCTTCAGCACTGAATGAATAGAAAACATTTTTCTCCCTTTACATTATCTTGTTGAGGATTGTTGAGTTTTGCCATATTTAAGTACTCATTTTGATGGCCACCTCTTTAGATATTGGTATTAATTTNTGTGTGTCAGTACAGTATTACTTGGTGTAGTCACAGTACTCTATGGCATCTGTGGTTGTAAGATGATGAGTGATTCCTACTTTTATCAGTTCTGGTGTGTGCTATGTAGAAAACAAGCAGAATCAAATTCAAAGGAAATAATTTTATTGGTTGCATGTCAGATGAAGAATTGTGGTAATAAAAAAACTGAAGCCTTCCAGAAATGTCTTAAAATCTTAAATAGGGCAAATCTAATGCATATAAACTTTGTTGTATTGCTTAGTGCATTGGCCTCATATCTTGTCCTCGAAATGACTGTCTTCAAATATTTTAAGTAAGTATATTCTGAACCAGTAGCATTTGGCATGTGCTTCACCTTTTAATGTTGTAAAATTTCCTATTCTTTTCTCCGTGCTTGCTGAGCTTCAATTGCGAATGAAGGCTGTCCTGATAAGTTAGTTTTACCCATTGTACTTTTTTATTGGTACATTGCTAGTGAACATATTTAATGCATTTAACAGAGAATTTGGATATCCAAGGTGTTAATCCCATTATTTTTAAGAATTGCAGTAGTTCAAAACATAAATATCTTGGTCTCTTAAAGGCCTTGTTCAGTATCTCAGATAACAGGATAACAATATCAAGTATATTTATGATCAGAATTGTGTGTACTGACCTTTCTTGCTGATGTAAGAACTATTGTTTGATTCTGATAACTGAAAATGGCTGAATAATTAAAAAACTCTGCTTTTGGGAACACTTAAAATTCAACAAATTATGCTGTTTACTAGTCCAGAGGTGCATTTGTGAGAAACCTCACCAAGAAATGTTTATTTTGTTGTTAATTTTTTTTAATGTTAAAACAGTGAACAGCAATATAAACAATGACCACGAAAGCGAAAGATTTTCTTTTCTATTGTGCTTACCTTGCCTTTCTTGGCATTTGCATAGGAGCAAAAGGAACTACTGTCAGATTTCAAAATTATGGGTACACTAGTTTGAACTCCAATATATTGTGAACGGCTACATCAATCTTAACATTTCAGTTTTATGTAGAATTCAGGAATTTCCAAAAATATTTTTAGGATTTTTTTCTCAATTTTATTTAGGCAGAAACTGAAAAACTACTACTTTTGTAGGCCCTTCCGCATGGATCCCCAAGTTTAAGCCTCTGTAGAACGAGAATGGATGATTGGTCCGGTTTTAACCAAATTGTAATACCAAACTGCAAATATGACTAACATTTTATATCATTTTCTTACAAATTAAAAAAGTTCTTGCAAATTGGTGTTTTCACGGCCAAAGGAAGGTTGGACAAAGATGCATTTAGGATTGGTTTAAAGGTATCAATTGTCTGATTTTAAAAATTGCCATGAGTATGGAATGCGTAAGTAGGTGCTCTAAATTTATATTAAATTTTATTTGAGTGAAAAATAAATGGGATTCTAAAGCGAGCGAAGAGTTGTTGGTCCTGCTTTTAAACAAGGCAAAGTAGCCATGTTGGGCGAGGCTAGGTGGAAACAGTGCACTACTTGCCAGCATGGTAAACAACTCTTTGCTCACTTTAGAGTTCCATTTATTTTTCTTTCAAATAGAATTCAAAATAAATTCACAGTACAGACATACGCATATCAGTATCAGATTTTTAAAATCACACAATTAAGATGTTGTCCTGCAAAATGATGGGCAGATTCTGCAGAAAGTGCTGCCACTTCCTCAAAGCTAGTCACAGGTGGTGATCCAAAAATTTGGTGCAATATTGCACAGCNACGCTCACGTGTCAGGATATGTCATGCGCCAAGAATGAGCATAGGCTTCACGTTGCTGGTGTTTTGTCAGAATTTCTGTTTGCATGGTGGCCCATAATGTTTTTGGTTTTTCATTTCCAGCTCGTACGATCAAGCCCATGTCGTATCATTCCGTGTGCGTACGAACAGCCTTGTAACGTTAGTCATTTCTGGATCTCCTTGAGATCGTGCGGAATCCAACAAGATGCAGTTTTTCTCTTTCCCAGGCGTTCCTTCAAAATATACAGGATAGCCATATGCAACAATCCTATCTCACAGAATAACTAATTGTCTGCTGCTGATCCTTCTCCAGAAACTGCACTAACCTGGTTCTCACTTGAACTGGGACGTCCTTGCCGAGGCTCGTCTGTCACATTTTGGCATCCCTAATGGATACAGCCAATGTATACAGTAATGCAGATGCCCCGCATACCTCTACAAGTTCTTGATGACACTGTTGTGCTGTATGCCCTCTGGCTATTTCAATTCTTGTCCAATACCACTGCTCCTATTTCGAAAACATAATGACTAGACCGGCTGGTCGCTACAGCTCACGTTCTGCTCCTTACTATGCATGCGTATGACGTGGTTGGAAGATCCCATTCTACTCTGCAGTAGGGTAAGGACCCAACCTATTTGGGGCATAAGCAGTATAAACTCCCTGTATTTCAGGGTTATGCTACAGATGTGTTGTCACTATTAAAATTCCAACTGTTGGTATTTATCAGTGGGAAATAAATGACTGACTTGCCTAATAATGTTACTTAAAGTGTATGAATCTCAGCTTACTTGTTTGTCATTTTCTCTCTTTTTCCTCTTTCCACTTGCTCTGTTTCTGAGTAATTTCTCCACTTTTTCCTCCATAGTTCTTATTACACTTACCGACTCATTCATAAATCTTTTGTACTATCACTTTCTTCCTATTGTTTTTCTTCTGATCTCTCGATTTGTTCTTTTTCCACTAAATCCCTTACTTCTACTCCCATTTCAGCCCTCCTTTCCTTGTTTACATAATTGCTGATTCTACTTGTTTTTCTTTTTCTCTTCCTTTTGTTTCGTCTTCCATTTTTCCTATACCATTGATTTTCCATCTCATTATTCTCTTTCCCTTCAACAATACCCTTCATTCTTCTTATATCTGCCTCACCTTAGACCTAAAGACTGTAATGAGAAGTTTGTTTTAGTTTTTTCAAAGCCCAGATCTAATTTTTCTGACAATTAAATCAATGACTTTTCACATTAAAAGATGAAAATCCATGACAGGAATATTTAGGAAAATACTTATTAAACAAGTAATTTATAAATGCAGATAATTTTTTTATCCATGATCTTTGAAGACAAAAGATGTTGAAATATTAAATATAATAAATACTCTGGAGTATTGAATGATTAATACATGGTTTCAGTTATGTGTTTTTATGCATGACAAAATGTTCCTTTGCTTAGGGTGTTTGTAAAAGTTGCATAATCTACACTAACCACTATAAAACCTAATCAGCCCTATGTGACATATTTAGTGTTTGTGTGCTTTAATGTACTATATTATGATTATAAAGTGTTATAGGAGATTTTACAATCCACTTTATAATTGGAATTCACAATATGCCCCATAGGAGATTTCACAATTCACTTTAGAATTGGAATTCACAATCTGCATGTTGGAAAAGGTTTTTTTATATGTACCTATTAACTTCAACTAACAAATCTAACAACTAAAAGGAGGATGGGAATGTGTTATTAAATATAATACGCTTTTACTAACAATAAATGTATCGTATGTAATACTTCAGGATCAAATTTATTCATATCAGGCAAGCTTAATTTTGTGGCGTGGTATCGAAATTTACATGCGAGGACTGGCATTAAGAGCTTTAGATTTTAATTTAATTTAATCTAACTGTTTACGTGTGGGGACTTAATTAATGTGGAAAATGTATATTTAGTGTATCAGCTCTGTCAACTACACTCCTTTCATAAAAAGCTTGGTCATAAACATATATAGTGAGGATGTGAGCCTTTTAGTGATGCAGCTTTTTTCATTGCTTTGGGGTAGGTGGTGATTTTTGTTGATCTTTGCCTGATTTTACAGCTGCTGTTTGAATGTTACCCATTCCTATATTATTCACATTAGAACTTTTTTAAGCATTAGTTTAATTTAGTACTTTGAGAGTACACAAGTAACAACAATAAAAGGATAAAGTCTAATATTTTTTATCAATGTTTAGGTGTATGCTAAGTTAGGAAATGTGACTTCCTTTTTGTGTTATCTAATGTGGTACAAAATTACATTAGGCCAGAAATGACTTAATTCTGATAAGGGATATTTTAGTGCAGAAGCATTGATTGAACGTTAGATGCTAAGAAACACAATTTGCAAACTCTAATTCCGAACAGAAATTAATAATACAAATAAAAAAGTATAATTTTTCACTTTTTGTGCTATATCCAAGAAACTAGTAACAGTACCCTATGTTAAAGTCAGTGGAGTACTTTTCTGTTTGCCACTTACTTCTAAGTAAAATGGCACTATTCACAGCTCTATGGTAAATAGTTTTGGAAATATAGTGGTGGGAAAATTGAAAAATCAGTGAAAAATACCTACGTTTTACATTTTGCTTTTAAACTCAATTCCTTTGCTTCGGGCAAGGAAATGTGTTGGGGCTTATTTAAAGAAGACTGATGACAAAAATGATGCGTGAGTGAACTCTCTGTGATCAGTAGAACTGCTATACGAGTATGAAGGCTTGAAGTGGAGTCCCGAATCGTAAGTTTTATAGATTTTCGTTTTGTTATTTATAACTCGCAGTTAACTTGTAGTATGACAATAACACATTAAACCTTCATTTGAAGACATAGTTTCCTCTTTAAAAAAAGAGTTAAACTAGTTTCGTGTAGCCAATAGTTTAGTTTTAATTTCCAACATCTGTAGAAGTTACCGTTTGATTTTTCATTTAAATAATTTTCAGTTTGTCTCCCACCCATCTGAATACTATTTATAACACAACTAATAACGCTGTTTCAACCTGAGCCCCGTGAACCCTTCTTCAAGCTTACATCATGAAATCTTAAAACTACACAGCCGCTACCATATCACTGATAGTACTGTCACGTAGCAAACATAAACAAATTTTCCAGATAGCCTTGTTAAGTTACACTCCAAAGTAGATACTAGACACTGACTTATTCTTCTTCTATTGTTTTGTGTAGGAGGTTAGACTAAACGAAACTAGTTAAACTCATTGTTTTAAAGAGGAAACTGTCTTTTCAAATGAAGGTTTAATGTGTTGTTGTCATACTTTTTCAGATACTCTTGGGGTACTTTTTAGTATCATGGTTACGAAAGGTGTCTTTCTCAACAACCCTGATTATTACCTTCCAGTTGGAATTTGAGTTCGCATATTATGTTCCTTAACATTTACCTCTTAATCAACCCTCCGATCCTAAAATATCCCGTATCGGAATTAAATAATTTTAATCCGATATTATGACTGGGGACTGGCTTACATGAGTGGTAATTATGGAAAATTATTTAAAGTGTAACTTTATCTGAATACATAAACAGATTTGTAAAAAGGGACTTATCAAATACAAATCACTAATGAGCATCCTCCAGATGTTCTGGTTTTCTNTATGATGTGGAGGACTTGTTTTGGGGATTTTTTTAATTATAAGAAATTACTGAGTAGTATATGGGTTTGTACAGAAATTATTAAAGAAAAAAAATTCAATTAATGATGGAAAATAAGATTAGAAAGACAAGTGTATTATACAAAACATATGTTATCAAAGTATATTTATGGAATTTGTACAACTGAAAATGTCGCAAAGTCTGAAATACGTATGTATGTTTGAGATCGAGTGTAATTTCTTTTTTCACCTTCAAAATTTATTATCTCCATGCTTCTGGTAATTTCATATTACACATTTGTACGTATTGTTTCAGTAGTTCATTATTGATGCAAGGCTGTTGTTTTTTATTTTGTCCCCCAAATATTGGCTGCTTTAACATACACATTTAATTGGCTGGTTAAAGTTTGTCTTTAGTACTAAATATATTAAATAGGTGTTTGTGTAAAAATGTAAATCACTTTCCTAACTAAATAATTCGTAACCCAGTGTATACTAACATGAACAAGAAGAGAAAATAGGCCTCTACAACACTAGCTGATTTTGGTAAGAATTGAGGTAAGAGCTGTACCACTTATCCTCGAGTTTATGTAATAGTGTGATTGAATTTGAAGCAGCATTTTTATCTTGCTTTCAAACAGAACATGGTATTATTTGTGTATGAAAGAAAATTGTTTAATTTTTGTTTGTACTTTCTTTGTAGTAAATGTTTAAGAATAACCAATTAGAACTGATGTATCATATTTTTTATGCTAATTAAATTTGCAAAGNCAGTGAATATTGTTTAAAAACCCCTTTTTAAATGAATTAGATGGCATTGAATGTTTGTGTAAATCTACAAAATTTCTGCTCAAGCATGTGTTCTTGGAAAATACATAGAAAATGTGTCCACACATTACACGAAGCCTATGATAATTTTGTTTTTAAAGGAAATACTATCCAGGCTTTATATAAAAAAAAAAAACTTCTGAGCTTTTATCATCATATGTCTAACACAGAATTCTTGGCTTATGATACAGTTATTCTGGAAATGACTTTAAAAGTTATAACTAATTGTAAGAAGGTAGGTTACTTTGAAAAGGTGTGATAATGACAAGAGACATCTAGCTGCAAAAGATAGAAATTAAACTGGTATTTATAAACAAAAAATGAGAAGTTAGAATATATTTGTGTTGTACGTTTTTGAAAATACGGTGCTCTGATTTAATCTGTTTTAGCTATTTAGTTTTTGCATAGTGAAACTTACAATTCTTGTGGCTGTACTTAACCAACCTCCTACTTACAAATTGTATAATAGTTTTCTCAAAAAGTAGTATTTAAATAAAATTCTTGTCTGTTTTAACCCCTTTTAAAGTAATTTAAGTGATTTTGAAGACCATCTTGTCTGAATATCAATATTTATAGCTTTACCTTCCCACTCTAATATCGGACACATCGTTGATTGAATATAGCCCTGTTTTGCTCTACTGTAACGATGATGCCATAACTATGCAACCTTATATTTAAATTTGTGAGGTATCATTGTGAGCATCTGGCCTCTAAAAACATATTTAGTGATGAATTAAGCACTCTGGTTTCATTCTCTACCAAGAAAAGTAGAGGTCGCTGCACATTCGTAGATAGTCATGCCGTCTAGTTGTTCCAGGTCGTTTTCATACATTTAAAGCACGTCACTCTATCTGTCACGTGAACTCGTCAGGTTTGTTGTTAGCTGTATTCACCAGAGGTGTTTATGCCTTCCTAAAACCCATATTTGCATGTAGGATTTGTGAATATTTCATTATGAATATGTAACTGATGTAAACCTTCAGCTTGGTAACCTGAAATAAATTACGTTGTGAAACATAGTTTGCATTTTCACCATATTCGACCTCTCAAAACTACTGTGTTGACTCATCAAAAGTTGGTATGGCCTCGAAAACTAGTCAAATCACAATCTTTTTAAGTCGTGTTATTTATTTTAATGCTAACTTATACATAAGTTTTTAAATTTGAAAAACAATTAAGAATTAAATAAATTGCACACAAACCCAAATTTCATAGTCTTATTAATATAAAAGTATAAGATCAGCAAACAAGTCACTCGGTTGTTCTCCTCACTCAGTCAGTTATTGCTCAAATTATTTTAAGGTACTCTGTATAATACATAATTTAAATTTTGATAGAAACTGTAATAGGATGCCATACTGTCATTCCATCAAAATTTAAATTATTTTAAGGTATTTTACTAATCTTTTGTCAAAGAATTGTACAATATTCATGTTAACAATGAAGACACACCATAGTGGTAATATAGTGTTTTAGTTGTTTTCTTTAAAAATTGAATTTAGTCCATATGTTTATGTATATTTTTAACAAAGTGCATCTAATAGTTGGTTGTCAAATTTCAGGAAGTTACACTTATAAAGGCCGGAGGTCCACTCGGATTGAGCATCATTGGCGGGACTGATCATTCATGCGTTCCTTTTGGAAGGAAAGAGCCAGGAATCTTCGTTTCTCATGTAAGATTATTCATCGTATTTTACACAAGTGTATGCCACTCTCACGTTTCTAATTTTCGGACAATGAGCTAAGGTTAATTGTCAGGACCGTACTATGTGTGCAAGTGTATGACACAATGTCAGTTTTATTCTTCCACTTTTTAAAAAGTATTTATACCCCTTAATAACCGTCTGTCTCGTAAACATTCTGAGGTTGTATTGGTAAGTATATGTGGTGGATAGACAGACAAGTTCACCAACTTGAGATGAACTATAAAAGTGTTAAAAAAATAGTTAAGAATTTTTAGAAATTTTCATGCAAAGCCCAGGTTTCTCTTTTTTAAAGTCTAACTACTTTCTAAAGTTAGCTTGAATTTTTGTTTTGTTTTTAGAAGACTAAAATCCAAGTCAAACAGCAGTGAAGATAAAAATAACCATACAAGTCATCAAATAAATACAATATGAATTATTTAACCTGGCAAATCATGTCTCGATACTCAACAGTGGTGCTCAAGCAATAATTTCTGTTGCTATAGAACACTAGGTACTGCAGAATTGTGATAATGCGTACCACAGTCGGAATACAAGCATGACAATGACTAATTCAATGTTACCCACAACCCACATTCAAAATTAAAACATAATTTGTTTATTTGTATCAGTTAGTTGGTGATCATTCACTTTTTTAAGATAGAACTGAGATCAATTAACACCAGGCTACTTTTATTAACACAATAAGTGATAGCTAGTACTGACTGCAGTCTTGTCAGATACTATTCCTATGCACAAATCTTTATACATGCAAAGAACAACGGAACAAGTGCCCGAGGTTTAGAAACTTCTTGAACATGTACATTTTTATTTTGTCTTAGTGATTTACACGACTGCAAGATAATATTTTTTGTGTCGTTTGGTAATGAGGGAAGTTACGCAATTATTATTTATGTTAATATTTACGTTGTCCACACTTGTCAGTGTTCCTTGGATATCAGGTGACAAACATTCAGTTGCTTATATTTCACAAAGTAATTATTCCACTAATGTAGCTATATTGCCTTGACAAAGATTAGATAATAAACAGTTTTATCACTTATCATGTTGTTTATTTCTGGCATCCAATATAGTTTTGCTACTTTAACTGGAATGTTATCCATTTTCACCTTATCATTTCCTCATTTGATATACAATCTTTCAATGTCAAAGGCATTGGTGTTTGTGAAATTATTTAATGCTGTGGTGATTTGGCTTCTTGCCTGTAATAATTTNATAAGTTTGGCTTTTGTGTTTATTGTGCATGTTTAAGAATTGCAGCAAGTATGATGCGGAGAGGAAATTATTCATACTATTATGTAAAGGTTTGTTAAAAAAATAATTGCCTGTTGTGTGAAAATGTAAATTAAAGTTAATGATATATAATCTATTTGCATTTATTACTGTTCACAAATGTTTAAAATAATTTTTAATTAATTTAGTCCGTAACGATACATACAGTGCTTAAAAAGAGTGCTGCATCACTTACATATTCTTCTTCAGTAATAGATGAACTCTAAGGAACCTGTACTAGTGATTCAGGGCCATGTTAGGATTAGAGAGTGCTATGGTTGAAAACAGTCCTGAGTATGTGCAGTTATTTGAAGTTTGTAGTGTATTTTAATTTGGTCATTGAAATAATCCCAGATGGCTTGTAGAAATATTGCATTTTATCTCAAGCCTACTGTGTTTACACTTCTGTTGTAACACACATGCTCGCAGCAGTAGAAGGACAGTGATAAGACTTTTTTAAGAATTCAGTTAGCCTGAAGTGTGTGTGTAAAGACAGCATGTTTTCCAAAGACCTTAGTAAACTACTGTGTTCAGGCTGATGCAGTAACCTATAAATAATGGATTTTTGTTCTTATGGCAACTTTGCTAATTTCTGTTTCCATACTAGTCACTTTTAGGTCTGGCNAGGGTTTGATCATGCTGCTGATATATTATGGAGCAACAATAGGAGATTGATTGATTATTTATTTGTGTTTATGGTCTTGCTGTTCTGACTGCGATGGTCTAATGGAGACCCCATCCACATCGTAATGACGTCTCAAGGTGATTGAATTTACTACACACAAAGCTGGTGTTGGGTTCATTTACGTCGAACATTTAGTGATGGGACCCCACTTTCAACTTCTGCAATCGAACCTTAGTGTGGAGTGCTTTACAGGTAGACTCGTAGGATAACCCTCTATACTTAGGGCTACGAGTCGAACCCGAGCTTTGAAACTGGGACTTGGTAGAATTAGCTATAGTACTTGAACCACTCTACTGATTTTCATCTTGCTTTGTGTAAGATAGCTCTCAAAAGTGTGTATGTAACTTCGTTAACTATCTTGTTTAACTTTTTTCAAATTGATAGCTTTTTATCTGAACATTTAACAGAGTTTAAAACTGTGTATGTTCTCAACGATAAAGTATCAAATGTTTGTTTGTCTCTGTATATTTTCAACCCTGTAATTTTGGTTCTCTGTTTGATTGTACAATAGCTACATATACTACTCATGTTAATCAGAAAGCTAATAAATTAATAATAAAACTAAAAAGAAACCATAGTTTTTATAGTTCATACAATAAAAGTTTTTTTTGTGTGTGTGTCTAGATTGTTCCTGGTGGAGTTGCTGCCAAGACTGGTAAGCTTAGAATGGGTGATCGCATTGTGTCGGTGAATGAAAAGGATATAGCCAAGTGCACTCACCAGGAGGCTGTAATGGCTCTTCTTACACCCCAGAATGAAATACGCCTCTGTATTCAGCATGATCCAATGCCAAAAGGTTTCCAGGTAAATGTTTGCTAAGTTTCCATTCAACTTTTTCGAAAATGAAGATCAGCAAAAATATTATAAGTTACTCTGTATAAGAAAAATATATAGTTTAGATGAGGAGACCAGATTGAACTTCTGTTAAAGGGAGAGATGGAGAGTATTTGGAAGCAAGTTCCTATATTGCAAAATATTGATGATGATAATGGTAATTGAAAGAATAGTATTGATGCATTGTATAAAAAGTGAAGATAGTGGAAGTTAGTGAGAGTTTAATTAATTACATCCGTTTACAGTTGAAGCAGTTATTGGTACCAGGCCTTAATATTTTGAATAGAGGTCCTTTTAAAGTAGGATGTGTGGGATGTATTTCAAGTATTCCGATTGTCAGATACTTTTCAAATTTCTTTACATCTGTGCCTCGATTTAATCTTTTTTGTGTTTGGTTACATATATATTTGTTGTATTCTAAATTAAAATGTGTGGCCTTGGAAGTATTCCACATTTCATCTCTGTAAACAGAGAGGTAGCTTAGAATGGGTGATCACATTCATATATAGTTCATATGGTTCATAGTATGGGCCACAAATTTTTTATACATTAACATGTGGTATTTGTCTCATTTTGTAGTAATGTAAGCCAAAAATAAGTTAAGTTAGTATCACAAAATAACAAAAACACTAACTCAGATTTTTTTTTCCTAACATTATTCACATGTACCTTAAAAGGATAAACAAGAAGATATGTTTAACGAAGGAAAGAATAACATACTTAGTCTGGTATGCACAACATCATGTTAAGGAAAATGTGTTGGAAGACTAAACAAAATTGTTAAACATCACATTCAAAAATTTTTCAGCCTCCTAAAGTTTATAAAACAGCTGTTGGATTTGGAGTAAAATAAAATTAGTGATCCCAGATGTTCCAGTTTTTCTGGAACAGTCCTAGAGTTTAAATTTTTACAAACCACTGTTCGGTTTTCTCACCTATCAAAATTTTGGTGTATAATTTGAGATTTTTCTCTCCATAGCCAAATACAATGCAGCCCTGTAAGATTCATGAACATTTGATGTAGGAATAGTGTTTTGAGTTCTGTACATTTTAAAACGAAAATAAACTACTATAAGATCTTTTGTTATACATCTCTTAACTTTGCACTGCTCCAGAAGTGGCTTAAGAAAATATGAAACATAATTCAGTGCATCATTGGAATCAGCGTTTAATTCTTTATTGAACAATGTTAACTTTGGTATTTTACATTAATGACCACCACTTACATTGTAAGTATAAAGCAAAATATGGGTATTAAAGTACTTTTTCTGATTAGTTGTCTTTGGACTGAAGTAGTGTAAAAAATAATAAACAAAATGTCAGCTTTATTTCTTGCACTGTTTGAGACCAATGATTACAAACAGGAAAAAGTGCTGTAAGATTAAAATGGTGTTGTTTTTTTACGTAAATCATTTGCATACAAGTTGCTGTTTAACATGCAAATTATTATTACGTTACACTTTGTTTTATAGAGAATTAAACACTGTCTCCAATGGTCTTCTGTATGATATTTAATGGTTTCTTATGTCTAGTTTCTGGAGTAGCTTAAATTCATAGGTCTATAGTAGAAAATATGTTTCTTACCTCAGATTTTCTTGAATGTTAATTACTTAAGTATTTTAAATGGGAGCCCTAAATAAAATAGACTTTTAGTATGATGGGAAATGTTGTTTTCTGTAATGTTCTTAATTACATTCTTTGCCACATTTTATTGGAGTTTCCTATAGTAACCTTATGTAAATAAGAGTTAAGAATATATGTGTTTCTTAAGCAACAAAGCACTCTTGTGATTTTGTTCAGTTATATGTAATGCTTCAGATCTCCCTGGTTAATTGTGTTCATGTGTTAAGGGCACACTCAAAAGCTAATGTATTTGGAAAATCAAATTATGATGGTCATCCGTAAAGCAAGGGCCGGTCGGCCAATACAAAAATAATAACTCCCAAAACTATTTTGATGTAGCCCAAACTCTGGTATTACATTAGTTTTTGAGGTGATGGAACCAATGATGGTTGCTGGGGGGTAACTATTATTCGTTTCGTCACCTAAAAAACTTCCAGGAGTGACTACGTACACAAGTAAACTAACGTGAGTTTTGGCTGTAATAAAAATATTTTTTGAGTTATTACCTTTTTTTATTGACTGATCAGCCCTTTCTGAACAAACCTCGTATATGAAATGGAGAATCAGTGAAGAATAGGTGACTATTTGTTGTGGGGTTCAGTTTAAATCCACTTTTTATCTTTCATTAAATTAAATGTGGTATTGAAAATAGCTCATTACTTTAATATATATTGTGCTTGCAATTTTTCTTAAACGCTTTTAGTAGTTAAAAGTTTCATAAAGTAAAGGAGTAAAATCAGGAACAATGGCTTATTAATAAAAATTTAACCAAGCATTTGCAGAACTGTAGAATAGTTAGTTTTTTCCTGTCGTTAACGATTTTTGTTTTGACGAGTTATAAGTAAAAGTTGATATGAAAATTGTTTTATTGGCTATACCAGCTAGATCTTTTTCTACTTTTCCAAGCTACTTAATGAGGCAGAGTATGTTGATGTAACAGTAAGTATGCTAGAGCTTTGTAGAGATATGCTTATAGTCTTTGTAGATTAGAAATACAATATCTAGCCATTCGTCACTGGAAACCCCATACCAGTACATTAATCCGGATTCAGCACCACATCAGTATCGTGTAGGGCCACCTTTCGCTGCAATGACGTCCGCAACCCTTCGAGGAAGACTTTCCACCATTTTGTGATACGTGTCAACGCGAATCTTG
>KZ873298.1:25086-35495 GCA_003456935.1 Machilis hrabei
ATATATATATATATATATGTGTGCTAAAGTAATACTCAGTTTCCCTTTTTTTTCTAAGAAAAAAACAACATAAAAATGCCAGATTTCATTTGTAAGGTTTGTTAAGAGTCTACAGACAACAAGACTACTATGTGCAACATTTGTTGTGGAACTTTAATAATGCAGTCTGCTTTTATATTGGTAGGAAGCAATATTGTCATGATGATATGCAATATAGAGAAAAAGCGTATCGTTGTCAGAAATTAAAAATAAACTAACCAAACAATAAAAAAGGAATGGTATAGAAGCAAATTATATAATTAAAAGTTACTATTTAAATTGGTGCATATAATTAATAAATAGTGAAAAAAACTTAATAAACTAATAAAAGTAGGGAGAGTAGAATTTGATCATTAATGATTCACTCTTGTCTTCTGATCAGCGAGACAGATGATTTGCCAGTTGAACCCTTGATCCTTTGCTTTATGTGGTCCACATTTTTTGCTGTAATTCGCAAACTAACTTCATCAGATGGTTGATCTAATACATATACTTTTTATATTCTGAGAAGCTGACAGCAATATGCATTTTACAAAATGAATAGCTTATTTATAAATAACCCCATTTTGCTTGTAGAAAATAGGTGCAGAAATTTCACTTAGAAAATAAGCGTGCAAGATGTTGTAGAAAGACTGTAATTTAGAATAGTATGGAAACAATTGACGGTAAATGAGTAAATCTGTTTTTTTCTGAATGTCCAACAATCGCAGATATTTCATGCATTGTTCAAAATGTTTTTTTAAATGTGGTCTAGAAATGTCCATTAATGAATCATATGTAATACTAACATTAAGAAAATTAAATAACTAAACTATTATATGCCTTTGGGACATATGGAGTATTATTTTATAATTAGAAGTTACACTCCATACAGCCCAAAGAAGCGTGACCTGAATTTTTCAATTCTATATATGTTCTATCTGGCAAGAATGTAGGGACTTCAGTACATACAGCAGTGGCATCTCAAAATATTGTAGATCTGTTTAAAATAACAGTATAGAGGTATTAATGTTAAAGTGGGTACAATGTGTTAGCTGCTCTTTGAAGCACAGTCTTTTATTTTATCATAACAAATCAAATGGTGGGATTGATGTATTTTTTTTAAGATGTGAGAATTTGGTTTTCACTTTTGTACTTTAGTACAAAACAAAATATTATTTTAAGAAACACAGCAGTACTTTTGTTAATAGTTGTATTATTTTACAATAACATTAACCATTTCCTCCTCATACATAATTACAGAAACCCCAATAATTGCTTTCAGATGTACCCTAATTAAGGGCATTTTTGTGCCAAACCTTGACAAGTTATTCAGCAGGGTATCATACTTATTGTACAGGTATACTTGTAACATTTTCAAACTTATCGATCAGTGTACCATAATTATACTAAGGTTTTGAAATGTATTATATAATGAACCATTAATACAGCCATACAAGAATATGCAATATATATCCGATGAAAAGGTGTTTAATGTCGGGGAAACATTAACTTTTAATAATTATTTTAATATATTGAAGAACGTTTTGAACGTGTAGCAAGAACTGATTAGCATGTACATTACATCCTATTACAATCCCAACTATAATTTCTTGTTTGAATGCAAAATATACAAGGTGTTACTTAAACGTATGTAAAAAATTCTAGTGTAAGTTCACAGAACCAATACAAGATTATTTTGATAAGTAACCATATTTTTTAATGGCCAAATTTCGGAGGTAAACGATTTTTTGTAAATTGTGAGAAATGTGGCAACACTGTAAACGGAAGGATGTCTGAATCCACTAGTACCTTTACCATGCTGTTCTCCTAATGTAGCTTGGAGTAGGGGTAACGTTTTTGACTGGTGTGGTAAATGTCCCAGGTTCGAAGCTGCGTCATTCCAAATGCGTTTTTTGTTTGTAATTTAAAACACGTGTACGTTTGGAAATACAATCGTACTTAATTATTAGGGTAATGATATTTCCGAATCTAAACTCGCGTACAAGTTAATTAAAAAAAACGAACTTCAAATCCGATGTGTTACTCCATGGCTATTGTTCAATTTCACTATTTTGAGTAAAAGGAAACAATAATTTCAGAACACTGCTTATTTGTTTACCTGTTAACGAATACAGTATTTATTTGTATTTGAATGGTACGACCCTTGTGGTGGCTCAGCAAAATTAAAAAATGCAGCCATACTAAAAGAATGAAAACAGTGTAATAGACTTATGTCCTGAACCATGTCCTTTCTATGTTACAGCTGCTTTCTCAATAACATTCAAAATACTTTTTTGTTTTCTGTATCACGTGCTCTTTTAGAAATACCATCACACTTAATTAGTAGAGTGACGATATTTTCTAATCCAAAATCCCGTATAAGTTATGTGCGTAACAAATTGGTAATTTAATTGCTTGAAAATCAGTTTATAACACCACCCCTCTACTAATTACAACCTCAGCCGAGAGCACCCCTTACCTTGTCATGTTAGTTTGTGAGCGTTCGTGCAACTTACAGCTATTCGAAATTAAACAAGAAGGACGCGGTTCACGACAAGTATATTGCAATGTTTTCATTCTTTTAGTATGGCTGCATGTTAAAATTTTGCTGAGCCACCACAAGGGTCATACCATTCAAATACAAATAAATACTGTATTCGTTAACAGGTAAACAAATAAGCAGTGTTCTGAAATTGTTGTTTCCTTTTACTCAAAATAGTGAAATTGAACAATAGTCATGCAGTAACACATTGGTGAAAATTTGAAGTTCGCTTTTTTTTTTAATTAACTTGTACGTGAGTTTAGATTAGGAAATATCATTACGCTAATAATTAAGTACGATTGTATTTCCAAACTTACACATGTTAAATTACAAACAAAAAATGTATTTGGAATGACGCAGCTTCGAAACCGGGACCTTTACCACACCAGCCAAAAACATTACCCCTACTCCAAGTTACGTTAGGAGAAACAGCATGGTAATGGTACTAGTGGATTCAGACATCCTTCTGTCTACAGTGTTGCCACATTTCTCACCATTTACAAAAAATCGTTTACCTCCAAAATTTGGCAATTAACAAATATGGTTACTTATCAAAATAAGCTTGTATTGGTTCCGTGAACTTACCCTAGAAATTTTGACATACCTTTGAGTAACACCCTGTATATTGATTTCGGTTTTGTAAAATTAACTGAATTTTCACAGACAGTTTATTGCTTTTGTTATATATTATTATTATTAATTTAGACATTGAAAGAGGTGAGAGTATGTTACAGTTTAGTTAGCTNAAGTGTTTGTCTGTTTTTCAGGAATTGGTTATTGTTAAAGAAGAAGGAGAGAAACTGGGAATGCATATCAAAGGTGGTCTCAGAGGCCAGAAAGGAAATCCACTTGATAAATCGGACGAAGGCGTATTTGTTTCAAAAATAAATACGGGAGGTGCTGCAAAACGAGACAGCCGATTAAAGGTATACAGAATTTTTTTATTTTTTTTTATGTAATGCAATAAAAATAAAATGTACCTTATAGGTGTCACTAATTATCTTTGTTCTTTAAGGTTGGAATGCGGCTGTTGGAAGTAAATGGAATGTCGTTATTAGGGGCCTCTCACCAAGAAGCAGTCAGTGTCTTGCGAAGTGCAGGAGATACAATAAGCCTTATTGTCTGTGAAGGTATGTTTTCAATAAAGTTTAGTAAAATGGAATGATTGCTGGTTTCTATGTATAATTCTGGATCACACTTTTTGTTTGGAAAGGCTGCAAGTTTAAGTTGAATATCTGATTTTATTGACAATATTTGTATTTTTACAAGAACTGCTTTTCAAGTTTTTCCATTGCACTTTTTCAAAATTCATCTGCCATAATGCTAAATCTAAGTACTTAATACAGAGTTTGTCTTCAAGCAGTTTTAACAGTATGTGTTTGTATGTCATGTGAACACTGCATTTTAAAAAAAATTATTATTGGGCTCTAAAAGGCAATTTTGTTAACAAGTAGCAAATACAGTTGGAACCAACTGACATAATATCTGGTGGTGTGGTCGTGCTCAGTAAGTTGCCAAATTGTCCTTTCAGGTAAGGACAGAAGTCATCAGAATGAATTTTAATGAAAAACTATCAACAAAATGTTCTTTGTAGTGAAATTCCATATCTGTTTCAGAAGTAAACTTATAAATCATCATGTATTGATATTTGGGTTATGATAGTTGTTTGTGTGTTGTACAATACCTTTTCAAGTTCCCTCATAAGCAAAGTTAATAAGAATGTTGTGCAAGTGCCATAATATTGTGAGTAGTAGTACTTTACCAGCTTAAAAAAATTTGGTATATTATTAAACTCGGGTTTCAACACCTGTGATGATATGACCAAGAAACACTTAATTATCCTCTGAGTACTGATGGATGCACTGACCATCATTGTGACAGTATATCAGTTCCTGTATTAGTAATATCAATAGACGATTGCAGGACAGAAAAATGTCATATAGATGCTTACTGCAGAGCGACAGTTTGTTCAAATGGAAATGGCATGTGTGAAAATAGAAAAATGTTTATTAAGAGCTGTTTGTGTATTTTGTTGAACTAAAATTAAGGTTTTGAACAACCAGTGATTAACTTTATTTTCATGTCATATCATGTATAGTATATATTGTTCCTCCTTTAGGATCCCTAGTTTTAATGGTTTTAGGGCTCAGAAGATATGGTATCCCAAACTGTCATGATTTTGCTAAAACAAGAAAAAGTAAATCAACAACATACATCTGCTCCCGACAGATCTTACATAAATATAATGTAATTTACATGTCTTCTTGTGCAGGTTACGATCCCAAAGAAGTTGAGAGATTGCTGGCTGAAGGACAATTAACACGTGATGCGAAATCAGCATCACAGAGTGTGTCCAGCCTTGACAGAGAAGACTATGCTCCAGTGGTACCAACTAATAAAGAAGTAAGAAAAATAACATACAGTACAGTAATATGGGATTAACATTGTATGACATTGTGTTTCACTGAATTTTTATGTTTTTCAAACAGCTGGAGGTGTCAAATGAAAAACAGGGTGCGGAGTTGGCTGTTACAGGGTCAGTGGTTCCTCAAGCTGTAGTCCCGTCCAGAGAAAAATCAACACCAGAAAAGGTTTGCAATTTTTAATTTTGTGTTATNAAGAGGACATTATCAATAGTTTAATACTCCCATAAGATTATGTGTGATATGCATAACCAAGATGTGAAGCAGTCACATAAAGAGATATTCTTGTGGTATTTAAAAGCATAGCCCAGAGAGCTTTGATTTTATTTGTACACATTATGACATGGCTAATTCCGGAACTAGCCTAGAGCACTCCAAGTCCCACTCAACTGTGAAGAACGAGTATGGAGATCAGCAAGTCACCTCAACTGCAAAGAAGCCACCTTAGCACTTGAGCCAACTGCAAAGAACCTCGATACAGCGCTGGCACCTCCTTATATAGCCGGTACTGGTTGTCAAGCATGCTAACTTGAAAAAAAAATATACAAATTAGTTTTACAATGCTTTAAATGCCGCTAATGTGGGAATGTTACAAGCATAACAATTAATCTAGTGCTGAGGTACCCCATTAAAAGTGAAAATTTAGATACTGAATTTTAAATGTTACAACATGTATTCTCTTGGTTTCAGCTGAAGTGAATTGAAGACAGATATCTAAATTGACAGGCATATCCTTAGGTTTTGCTTGAAGCTTTCAAGTTATGCAAAACTTCTTTGACATTTTGTGTGGCTGCAACAGAATATGGATTTTCTTGTTTTACATGTATTCTAATGGGACTATGAAATATTTATATTGCCTATCTGGTGACTCTTTTTGAGTTCAACAGACTGAAATAGAGACTGTATTGTAATTTTTATTTTAAGGTTCTCGATGTTGTCAGGGCAGCAGAATTACTTGTCAATAAACCAACTAATCAAGTGGCTGTTGTACCAAATTCTCCAGGAGGTCCAAAATCTGATGTTAAAACCACAACTATTGTCATGTCAAAACACACGTTGGCACCACAGACAAGTACAGTAAGTAGCATTTACTTGCTCAGCATGCATATGTGTTAGATGTAGTAATTTTAGATGTAGATGAGTGTTTAGCATCAGAAGCATGTAAAGTTATAGTATTGTTTAGATGTTTTAGTCTACTACAAATCCCAGTGGTGTGTACTGTATCAGCTGTATTGTATTTAATGTTCAGGTTTTGTACCCCTTGTCATTTATAGCCTATAAAACTGTAATAAAAGTAACATATAAATTACCAACATTTTAATACTTACAGTTTTAATGAAATGTATCTTCAGAAATAACCTGGCGATAAAATCCAGCTAGATCGTATTCTAAAGTCAGTTTACACATCAGTTAGTTCTCGTACTTCAGTTTCTAACAATTGAAATACATTTAAGTGTCGTTATATGTATTGGTGTAAAGAGAATTATAAAAAAATCTGTATTAATTGAATCAGGTATTCTCACAATTTAGTTAGCTTGTAAATATTGTGAGTTAAATAGGCAAAATCATTTGAAAGAACACTGAAACATACATTTGGCTTAAGTTTCCAACTGAAGCTGTACGTGGTGTAATACCATTACTTAAGGGGAGTGCCCGTGAGGTGATTTTTAAAAAAAATAATACACCAGCAGTTTCCAATTCACAACTGCTGTAGAACTTTCCCACATGAAGTTGTGCACATGGTTGTTATGTGAAGAAAGGTTGTCAAAATAGCAGTATGCCAGAGAAGAGGTAGCAGGGTATTTTGAGTTTAAAACTTCATGTCAGCATCTGTCAAGTTTGCAACTGTAATGGAGCTATGTGAATCTTAACAGTAATATGTGCAACTCGTGTAACCAAATTAGGCAATGGTAATTATATTAAGGCAATTTATGATGTAACATCATGTAATCTGTCACTTTATGGTGGATTTGAACCCATACCCTGCTTCTCTGGAAGCCAGTTTTATCCTCCAGTCCAGCACAGATAGCACAGTACTTTTAGCTGTGGAGTATGTAAGGTGAAAAAAAAAAATGTTGCAAGTTCAGTGCAACAAGAAAATGCTAAAATTTTATATGTTTTCTAAAGAAGCATAATATACATGGGCAGTGGTAATGTTAAGTGTAAAGAGTTTACAAATGTTTGGGGGAAGACGGTAATTTTTCAAGACTTCTCTTGCACCTTAGCTTACAGAGGGAGGAATTGGAGCATGCTTCATGTGGTGGGATTTTGATAGGCAAATGAGGAAAAGGCAAGAGAGAATATAGAATGGAGTGAAATATAGATTTTGAATGGAAGGTGAATAACTATAGCTGTCAAGTGGAAGTATATAGTTGGTGAAAAAGTGAAGCGAGAAAAGGCATTTACATGAAGAATAGAGAAGGGAAGTCAGAATGTTGTAAATTTAAAAGGAAATAACAGTTGCACCAGCACATTCTCTTTGTAGTATCTTGGTGAGAGTTAAGTATACAGAATGTTAATAAATCTACTGCACTGCTTACAAGTGTAAGGGGGACAGCTCTCATTACGATGGTCAGCAAAAAATTTTTTTAATACGTGCCTTGCCTGGTTTATTGGAACATTTGCTTAAAGCAGGAGTATGATATGACATAATTAAGCAAGTAGTGAGTGCTTAATTTTTTAATAAGTTTCCTGTGTAATCCATTTTTGCAGAGTAGTGGTACTGCATTTTAAGTCTTCAGTAATGAGATTTTATTTTTACCAAATTTCCTGTATTTAATCATAGGGCTGGCGGCCTTTACGAGGGTCATTTGATAAGTAAGGTAAACAAATCAATATGACTGAGTTGTATTTAATTATTTTTCAACACAGTCTCCTTTCAACTCTACACACTTCAGCCAACGATGTTACAAAACCATTATACCATTTTTATAGAACTATTTGTTAAGGTCTGCAAAATAGTCATTCACAGCATGTATCACTTCACTGTTTCTAGAATTTTTTTTCTTCCGAGCCATTATTTGAGGTTTGGAAATAGATGGAAGTCGGAAGGGACTAAATCTGGCGACTAGGCCAGATGCTGCAACAATTCAAACTTCAGTTCGTGAATTTTAGCCATTTCAGCTGCTGATGTGTGGGCAGGTGCATTGTCGTGGTGAAAGAGAACTTTCTTTTTCGCAAGATGCGTTCGCTTTTGCTTGATTTCGTTGCTAAAAATGTGTACTAAATTTTACACGCTATTTGCCGTGATTGTTTTTTCTTTTTCGAGATAGTCTATGAAAATTAAACCCTGTGCATCCCAAAACACCATGGCCATGACCTTTCCTGCAGATGGTGTTGATTTTGCCTTCTTCGGCATGGACTCTGTGTGTCTACTGTTTGGACTTCCTTTGTCTAAGGGGTGTAATGGAAAACCCACATCTCATCAACAGTTAAGAAACCGGCGCAAAAATGTGTTTGCGTTACGCTTGAAACGCTCCAAACACTCATTTGAGACATCCATTTGAACATGTTTTTGGTCTAGTGTGGGCAAATGCGGCATGCATCACACACAAAAGTTTCCTCATGCAAGATGTTATAAACACATTCAGTTGAGATCCTCACCATGTCTGCTATGTCTCTAACTTTTAATCTTCGATCATACAAAACAATTGTGTTGATCTTTCCGATCATTTCTTCAGTTGTGTTCACTTTCGCACCTCGTTCGACCATTTGAATTCGGCAACCTATATGTGAACCGTTGTAAATGAAGGCGAAGACTGGCCAAGAACAGCATCTGACTTAGCTTTGATCTGGGTAGAAGAATGGAGCAAAATGGCAGAGGGATGTTTTCGTTCGCAGTACTGCCATCTACCTTATCAAACGACCTACTTAGTTTTCTGTTCATTATTTGCAGTCTAATGTGTGCATCAAAATGCTGTTTTTAGTGGCTTTCTTGGCTGTGTGGACATTGCAAAACAAGGTATATCAATTAATAATGAGACTAGGGCTTGTAGATTGTCGTCACGTTTTACTACTATTCAGTTTAAAGTATTTAGACCTCCAGTTTCAAATACAGAGTTGTAGAGCAGGACAAACTATGCCCTTTAGGTTTAATTTTTCCATATGCAATGTCTATGGTTAAAAAACGTTTGCATAATGTGATTTATATTCTATTCCTGATATAATATTACAAAAACTGATTAAGGAAACCTGTGTTTAAAATGAATCCGCAGTAAAAAATAGTTGTTGGTGCAGTCAGATTAATAGGTGCCTTACTAAAATAATTAGCATTTCATTTGTAAAGGAGATAAAAAGTATTATGTACTGAGGACAAAGTGGACTGAGGTACCATTTTTAAACTTGCAAATAAATAAAATGTTGAGATAAAAACCACACGAATACCTAGGATGAAATGCAAGATTTTTAAATGCACAATCATTGAAAACCTTGAGTGAAAAATTTTATATCTGTAGATGTGTTATTGGATAGCCTCAGATTATAAAATGTTTCTGTAGGTTTTTTTTTTACAATGTGCACTATTTGAGGCCCTGGGTGGACTAACAGCTTAAGTTCGCTCCATTGCATATTTTAAATATCAACACCATGTTTTATGTTTTGTCAGAAACAGGTGTAGGTACACCTTATGTTAGTTGTAAATAGAAAAGAAGTTCTTACCGTACACCGGAAATTCTTGTAATTTAGTTTAGATTTTGTTGGAAGGCAGAGTAGGAATCCATATTCAAAATTGTTGAAACAAATTTCTTACCTTACTCTGTTGTTAACAACGCAATATTTCGTCACCCCATCAAGGTGACATCTTCAGGCATCGTTGTGCAAAGATTTACATTAAATCACCGGTTATAGTAATATATTCTACTGTTCTAACCAAAACAATGCGTCAAATATAAAAAGATTATAAAAACCTGAGGGAGCTCCACTCACTACACTAAAAACGATGCACATATCGGCTATAAATGTTCACTGTTTGAACGACCAAGTCAGACTGTTGTTTCACTGGAAGTGGAGAGTGTTTGCGAACTGGTACTCGATGTCAATGTGAATGGAGGAACAATTGATGGTCGAGCTGACAATGTTGCCGATGATTGTGGGTTTAAGTAGGTTTCCGGGTTGAAATCGACAAGGCCCAAGTCCGGAGCTGGTGCCCAAATGACCTTAATGTCAGTCTCCCTTTCTTTGTAAAAATCATGCCAGATTGTGTTCAAAAAGCCATGTTCTCTTTTTAGATTATCCTTGTTTTTCCAGATACTGATGGTTTCCAGCGTATTTCTTCTAATTTGTGACTCTGGTCTTTTAATAATTTTACCTTTGTCCCATGCTGGTATATCTTTTTCCATGATGCAATGTTCTGCTAGGCCAGAAGTGTTTTTACATAACTTGATATCCCTAATATGTTCTTGTTTCCTGGTTCTGAAATTTTTTTT
>KZ873301.1:16114-26434 GCA_003456935.1 Machilis hrabei
GGGAGCTGTCTACATGTTGGCAGATAAGCCTTGCAGACGTTGCGCTCTTATCAAATATTTAAAAGAAATACTCACTTTTTCATAATATTTTTTAACCAACACTTAGGTCAGGGATATATTTTTGTCTCTATCGTACTTTCATGTCACATAACCTATATCTTCTAATTTAAAAAAGAGTATGATTGTGCCAAAAAAGTGAGTTTTCATGGTATTTTAAAAGTGATAATTTGTAGAAATACATCAACCAGACTAGGATTAAGCCATAGATTAGAACTCCNGGAGAATATTGATGTAAAAAANTATATGGTCACCACACGAATTATAGCTAATATCTGATTTGCCTCTAACGCCTAGAATGTGCCGTGACAGTGTTGTCGCTGCTGTGGAAAGGCCGAGTGTAGACGGCCCCCTGAAGAACTTTGCCTAAGCTCGGTCGAATAAATAAGACTCTGATATAGGGTCACGTACATATGAGTGATTTTTTTTTTGCTTTACTTGGTAAGAATGCAAGTGAAAAATTATGGTTACATTATCGTTACGAGAGTAGATATTGCAGATAGTTAAGGTAATGGTATAGACTCGTCACAAAACGTATTTAACGCTTCTTTCTATTTTTCCTTATCCTTTAAGTTTTCTACTCTGCTTTCAGACGTGACATCAGTGACGTCACAAAATTACGCGAAAAACTAAGTAGCTACGACTGTTCAAGTCTCAACTTCAATCCAAAACGATTTATTCTTTATATAGTGTGGGAAAAGTTGAGTAAAGGACAATCTTATACATTTAAACAAAGTTGAATACACTCATACACAAACAGCTTTTGGTGTACACAACCACGTGCTGTTTTAGCCTTTTTGCTTATACCCTAAATTAAGCATTTGGGTTGTGGACGGCGTATCCATNTAGTATTTGCGGAACATCCAAACCTCTTTACGTTATCGTTATTGCTTTGACAGAGTNTTCGAGACCTACAAATGACACTTAAACCACATGTTCGTAATATTTACAGACTACAATGCTAATGTTACCTGAATCTAATGTTTTAGAGAATTGGCAACACAATTTGGCGACATGATTTTGTTTATGAAGAAATGCTGTTACATAATACTGTACATGTGATTAAAAAATATATGTGTTAAAAATCTTCGCGTGCAAAACTTCGTTCGTCTCGGCTAATAAGTTGTAATTACAAGGAAATGAGACCATTTAATAATAAGGAGTTAAAAAAATTGCCAAAACTATTAAAATAGGTTTCTTACATTGCCTTCTAATATTGATAATAAGGTTAATTTAGTTTATGCTAAAAGTTAGGCGTAGTCTGCCTTAGTTAGGGCAACTTACCGTAAGTCAGTCACAATCTGCCTCACTTGGCCCAAAATTGACATAATCTGTCTTACCTCTAGGGTAACTCACCATAAGCAAGGTGTAGCTTGCCTTACTTGGGACAACTTACCCTAAATTATTAAGAAGCTACCTTACTTGGGAAAACTTACTCTTGTCTCTGAGTAGAGGATCCACCACAAGATTGTATTAATATTAATAGTTTTTTTCAGGTGGACAGGCTCCCAAGTACAATATATGAGTATATACGATGTTGTTTAGTCAGTGCTCTTTCCCGTATGTCTGACTTTGCACAACCTGGATTTTAATGAAGTAATGCTGCTTATTCCTACTGAACTTTCATTCGTGTAGTTTCATGTGCACCAGTATTACAACAGTCATACAAAACATGTTAAAGGTAAAGTACTTTTACAAGAGAACTACAGAACATGTTCTTTTAAAAACACATTGAACATCCAGCTAACTTAATTTCCCCTTAAGGTTTTCCCCACATGGGCAACAGTTGATTGCCGTGTGCATATCTAGACAGCATATAAACTAATCTAAAACACAATTTTTATCATTGATGTTTGATATTAATTAATACAGTTAATACATAAATCCTTTGAACAGTGGTATACAAACTTTAAGGTTTTAATCTGTATGAACACAAATAAAATACAAAGACACAAAGTTTAAAAACATACATCTCTCTTATTCAAATGACAGAATTTGAGAACTCAATTTCCTTTCATTTCGATTATTTTTATTTTTTTTAATTTAGAGTTCTGAAATACCTAAAATTATTATCAGAACTAAACCAAATGGAACACAATTACGTTTCATTTTAGTGATAGTCATCGATGTTAATTTCCTCTTTTTAATTAAAATGCATTTAAGAGTGTCTTGGAGTCAAGAAACATAAAATAAAATTTATCATGTTGAAGCTGACAATGAAATGGAGCTGAGTGGAGACAATAACTAGTGTTTCTCATCAGTTTGCTTATTTGCATATCTAAAAAATGTCGATTATTGGTTAAATTGAAACTTTTCAAAGTGAAAGTAATTAATTTAAAATTAACAAAAATGAGGAACTGCAAATTGCAAAACAGATTAAAATTTACTGGTTTTTCAAATATCCGTACCAAAATATTTGAGATATAGCCAGTTCAACTCCAAATATCTACCTCAAAAATGAGATGGCAAATGAATGTTAGGAGTACAGAAAACTGCCTTCAACATCCAAAATTTCTCAAATCTTACAGCACATTAGTGCTGTGCTCCTTGACTTTGATGGGCAGTGGCGAAGTGTGGGAAATATACACACGTTACTGATCATTAACCAATGTTTGAGGGGCAGTCAAATGGAAAGGTGTCGAGAGGTGCAGATGTTAAAGTATTGTTCCTATCTTATAAGAAAACGTTATGAGCTTGAAGGAAGCTAGNCCATTGTTGAGGGAGGCGATGTATGCCCTGTTGATACACGTTTTTGGGTTGTGACAGTAACCAATCCGTCACAGTGTCTTTGACGTCGTCGTCCGAAGCAAATCTACGAGCCTTCAGGTGTTTTGTTAGGGGTCCAAACAAACGGAAGTCGCACGGGAATAGGTCTGGGGTATAGTGCAGATGTTCCAGTACTTCCCAACCGAATTTATCTAGAAGACCGATTGTCTCCACGGAACCGCGCACACCACTTTTTCACAGTTTTGTGTGAACTACAGTCTTGTCCATAAATGTTGGAAAATTGCNATAGGTGTGTTGCCTTCTGCAGTGAGGAATGTTATCCCAATTCCGCTGTTCTTCCACAGTGGAATTTTCCAATTGAAATGCCATGACTACGTTATTACCGTATACTGAACGAAAGCACGACAGACGGGCCTCTTTATTCAAAATNACGTGACCGGGTGGTAACGATACATATTTGCATGATGACTCATACATCAACCAACAAAATGCTGCCCTCTATTGTACAAACACAAACCGGGCCTCTGCGCTGCAACCGTCGGCACCTTTTCATTTGACTACTCCTCATAATTTAACCTAGTTAGAAATAACAAAATATTAAAAATAAAAGTTACATTGACACATTGAAGATGTAGGCTACTTGTAATCTGTCGATATTAAATTGTCTAATGTAGACATTGGCCTATATTTAGTAATCATATTATTTTTTTCTAAAAACGAACGAGAACAACATAATTTTTTAAGACACTTCCGATTGCACAAATACAGTCATGGCGTGTAAAGAGTGTGGAATCTTTCGTCATTAATTTAGAGGTATTTTGGGAAGATTTAGTTATGTTTAGCTAAATCTAGTGATATCTTTAAATCACAGTGTAATTTGGAGATTTTTAGTTTCAATGGGATAGGCGCTCACAGGCTTATTTCTATCGNGATCAACACGGAGAAGCGTATTTAACAATATCAGTTGTGCTTATCAGTAATTACACCGTCAGCCAATCATCGGCAGACGTGTGTAACGGAATCACCTCAAAGCAGCGACTGGGTACCCACGGACTTGGGAGGCAAGCACCTCGTTAACGTACTGGAGAGAGTAAACGTTCAACGATATAGACGATCACTGGTTTGAACAAGCGAAACTGATGGAAACCAGAACGCCAATTAAAGAAAAATGGATAGAAGAACTGTGGTAAAAAGTACCTAAGAAATCAAGGTACAGTTAAAATAGTCGTTTGGGTTATCTACAATCTGGAAATAGCGACTATTTTAAGGAAATACGAAAATGGTATTTTTGAAAGTCAAGGAGGTATATCGGAAAGGCAAGAGGTGGCAATGGTGTAGAAGACGGATATGCGCAGTAAAGAAGGAACAAGCGAGTGTTGGAGGAGAAAGGATGGGCGTGTGTGTTGGAAGACGGTGAGTGAAAATGGGAGCGGAATCATATCGGAGAAAAGCCGACGGATCAGAGGATATAGAACGAAACGAAGCGAATTAATACTTGTGAGGACATATTGGCCATGCGTGCAGTGTATTAAATGGGCAATCGGAACCGGTTGTTAAGTGAGAAATGGAGAGATATGGAAATTAGCGTCCCACGTGGTGTGAAGTTAAGTAGGTCATCTTGGTGATTGACGGAGTGACGGTTTAAGAGAACTGAACGTGTGTGCAATGGTACCAGGAGGCAAGATAGAACAAGCCAGGAAGATTGCTAACCATTTCCTGGATGTTTGGCTGACGGATGGGAACTGGGAATCAACGAAAGGAGGGAAATAGGAGTTTTCCAGGAACCGATTGAGGGCTTGACCACGAGGCGAGGTTGTGATAGACTGAAGTCGAATTTAGCTGGCAAAAACTTTAGGTTTCGACAATTTGCGGATTTCTACGGTTTCTGAGGTTAATGTTAACAGTAAAAGCCTAGCCTAGAAGGCACCCCAGCTGGGTGGTAATTCTTTAAGTACTGTAAGTACTGGTATATGTTTGTAGACAACTCAATAGATCATCATCTGATCACCATAGATTATGAGCACAGTGGTGCCGAGGGTAAAGACGGGTATAAATCCCCGGGGGTGACAGTTTAATGAAAGATTATCCAAGCTCCACACAATCTGACGCCATTTCACTTATCACTGCACAAACAATGAAAACTAGTACCACACTCTAGTATCTCACACCATCTATCCGAGAGAGGAACTGAACTGAAACTTAGTATCGCAGAGAAAATCGGTAACACTGTCGAGTGGGTACGCATGCATGCTTCTCCTTCCAGGGGCCTCCACCTTCTGGTATCAAAGACCGTTTTCCAGTATTGTGTTGCCCGTGTGAACTCTGGTAACATATTTCATTATTCCCTTCATAACAGCACATGTATAGGTTCATTAACTGCAGAAAAATGAGATCGTAAGCATTTTTAAATGAAATTATTAAATAATTACACAATGTGCTATTTTAAGCATTATTACTTTATTAGCATTCTTTTTTTCCTCTGCTGTTAAAAGTGATATCACCGTAGTACGATACATTATATTTTTTGTTTAGTTTATGGTACCACGCATCTGACTGCGATGGTTTAATGGATAAACATCTGCGTCGTAACGACGCTTCAAGATGATTGCATTTTGACACTCACTCGACGTATAGCCGGTGGTGGGTTCTTCTACATCGAACACTTGTAGATGGCACCCCAATTTTAACGTCCCTCCCGGAAGACGCCTACGATCATACCTTATTTTAGAGTGCTTCACAGGCAGACTCGTTGGATAACCCTTTATACTTCAGGAGGCGAGCACTTTACCATTAAGTCAACCTGTCGGTGATACATTAGAGGAGTGTACGTTTTTATTTATAGACCACATATATGTATTTATGTATCCAAAGTCTTTTAAAAAAGGGAAATGACTCGGCATGTACCTATATTCGGTTCATTTCTCACTAACTCTTCAAACTAATTATTTCTTTCATATCTATGAAGTTCTCTCCCGAGAGATGTTTGATGACACTGAGTTTAGATGAGACAGTATTCTTTTCCCTTAAATTTAGTGTCCTAAAATAANNTTGATCGCAATACACAATACATTAGATAACGAAAGATTAAGACCAAACACAGTCTTAGTCTAATAGTGGCAGTGAAACTTAGAGTGTGTTGTACACAGTCCCCTGTATTTTTACTTAAGACTTTACCCCTTTTTAATACTTTGTCTAAGATCTAGGGGGACTAGGGTTGAGAACTATGCATAAAAATATCCTACAACACGTTTTCAAAAGCTCGAGTGCGTACAATACTACCAAATATAGGTATTTATTTAGTAGTGGTACTAATTGAAAACTTATTAAGTTCACAAAAAAACTGAACCTTATTAAATATTAGGACAACAAGTAGGAAAAGTGAACTTCATTTTGGTTAATACAAATATACCAAAAGCTTTTTTTGGGGGAGGGGGGTTGTCCTTCTCGCGCTGTTTAAGTGTTTAACTCCCATAGGTATGCTTTGTCATTTAAGGAGATTCACTACACAACATTAGCCATTGAAAATTTGACGAGACTAATGACTTTTCAGAATTGTGAAATGTCACGTTACCGAATATGTGCTATCAGGCTTTAGGACTGGTAGGTTGCTACAGAAAAATGACATGGGTATGGGGTTCAAGACACGCACTCACCCAAAACCAAAACNGACTTTAAAATAATTAACATGGGCACAGGGTTGCCGAAAGCATTCCTTACCATCCGCCTTCCTCTCGGCACTGTCACTTCTCCCAAAATCAGGAACTGAATACGTCACTGCCGTTAGGTTAGGCTGTTGTTACTTTTATTATCGCAAACACTTTGCTGCCAACGCCAAAGCGGGCCATGCAATTTCTACTTTTATTTAACACAACATTGGGAAGGTTAGAATTGTACGAAAACAATACCGGTAAAAACNCTAACCAACATGAATTGTGACGGTTGTATAAGTGTTATCATCACAACCGACGTTTATCAGATTATAAAAAATGGTATGTATTTATTGAGTACATTATTACACCGCTAAAACGGCGTAATGAAACTTCTTGGATACTAGAGAGGGACCGTTACTTGTCGGAACCAACTTTTCTTAACGTTCCCAACTGGATTGACATAATGACGGTTCCACCAATAACGCTATTGTACCGGCAACTTCAAGCACAATAACCGAATGCTGTTCTTTCTCGCCAATAACGCTATTTATAAGACTAAGAAACGTTAAAAGTAGTAAAAGTACCCCGGCGTTATTGGTAACGACGCCCTTTCATGGAATTTTTATATAAGTTACATCGTAGAAAAGGTGCTACGTACTCTTTGAATAATTCAGAAGGTCTTTGTTCGATGCCCTCAACATATTAAACAAATTGCATATAATACGTTAGTACTGTCTAACATCCCATACCGTAGCATCGTTTGGGACTCTATGTAGAAGGATTACAAAATCGTGTTCAGTCAGAATAATGTAGGGAAGCTAGGCAGGTACGAGAGGATGTGTAGTGTATCCGGAATGCTACATCAGATAGCTTGGGAGCCTAGCACTACATTTCGTCGACTGTGTGGAATTAGGAGATTAGACCAGTTGACTACTTCTCATTCTCGGGTAAATGCAGGTGAGGTTATACAACCTGCAACTTACATAGCTAAGCCGGGTTTACATTGGTATAGTAAATGGGTTTATGGTTGTAGCACTAACTTGCAAGACAGGTACTAACCTAGTGTAAACCGAATGGGAAACTACTAACCTTCTCCCACCACCCCCATTCCTCANTGTCCAGAAAGCTAATCTTTCAAATAGCCCAATGTAAACGCTTTGGGTAGTATAGTACCGACGTCATACCAGTGAGGACGTGTGTCGTTTTTTAGTTTCCAGAGTTTTGGGAGTATTTATTGAAGACACAACTGGTACTGGCAAGAGAAAAACAATTTGTGTGTAGACACCTACTTGCTCTGAGTCTGGGAAAGTAGACTAGCCAGGCTAGATACCTGTACAAGTAACTGGTACAAGCAACTATATCAAATGTAAACCCGGCTTAACGCGTAATTTTGGTATTTTTCCCTTTCTCATGTTAAGACTATAGACATTGATTGGTAGTTACATTTTGTCGATAAAAGCACTCAAGGATCCATCCAGATCCCAAAGGTTTTGTCAAAACTGGCAAAGTGGATTACACTTGATATATACAGATGTACTGCCATGATCTCGTCCTGAGGCTTGTTTTTTTACGTAGTAATAAAGAAGGTCTTAAAAGAAAAAGAACCGCCTTGGTTTTCCATGTTATGAACGAGTTCTATTCATGTATCGTATATTGCACACAATATAAACATCGTAAACATATACATCTGCTTCCTTTGTGCCCCGGGCTCTTTGAATTTTTAACTCAGATTGGGGCAACACACAGTTTAATGTGTATATTAACATTATAAAGCCTATACCATCATCTGTTTTTCAAAATAAGTTAAACAGATGTTTAAAAGAGCTTAAGAATTGACAGTTTAATTAAAACAATCCACGCTACTTTCATTGTACACGAATCTAGTGATATTGTCCTCCATTCAGTTGGTCTTTTTACGAAAGATTTAAAAAATGGGAGTCGTTCACCATGTGAGCCAGATAACACATAGATGGTGGTTGGTTCATTTACATGAAACAATTATAGATGGAATTCCCCTTTAATGTCCTTCCCTGAAGGCTCTTTCAACCATACTTTGTTGTGGAGTGATTCACAGATTGAATCGGGGATACCCCTTTATACTCAAGTCTAGGAGTCGACTCTTGGATTTAAACCCGGGATCTCCCGCTGAGGAGGCAAGCACGGTCAAATATAAAGAAGCGTAAGCTGCTATAAAACTAAATAAAATATAAAACAAAATAAATAAATACAAATTATATTTGGCATTAATAAATTTAATATAACTAATCTGCAAAAAAACAAGTACACCGTAGTCACTAAAAGTGTGTCAATGCTATAAATGATTGAAAAGATTCGTTTGATATGAAAAGTTAACCACTCGTTCAAAACGCTAAAATTATCCCCTATACCTTTTTTATGGCACTACGTTCACCATGGGTATAACGAATGGCAGTATAGTTGGGCCAAATATATAAAAGATGTTAAACAATGATGGCAACATTACATTTGGCACACGAAGGAGATTCTTCTTCTCGTAAAAAGGTAGCCGTGTGTACAGTAGAAAGAGTGTGTCCTCTTCTCTGGTAATATTTCGATTTGATCCACCCTTTAAGAGCCCCTTGTAGTATTTTTAATGCTGGAAACTTGTTTGCCCTGTTACTCTGCATTCATCCTCCCACTGTCCCATATTAAATAGCGCAAATTGTTGTTGGGTAAAAAGAAGATTATCCTGGATTACTAATTTATTTTGCATGTGTGTCTATCACTATGTTCGAATGACAAATTTACAACGTACCAACGAATTGATCCCCAACTCACAACGGCCATAATATTCCAACGGTTGACCGGTTGATTGCGACCGCTAGTTTGGTCGATGGTCGCCATTTTCAGTTCACGTAGTAGTATTAAAACGTTTCCAGAATTGAGTGATAAAACTTGCCTACATGAACGTTTCTCGTTTCCAGCCTAGTCACACTCAAAGCACTGTCCTTTTAAACAGACACACTTCCTCCAACGATGCTGCCATTTTTCGAAGCACTTCTGAAACTTCTTCTTTGAGATGGAGCACAAACCCTATGTCGCGTTGAGTTTGATGTCGTAAATTGTTGGAAAACGTTGACCATGATGACCCATTTTCAAAGTTGGAAACANNCCCAAATCTGCAGGTTCTAAGTCAGGAGAGTAAGGCGGTTGCCGCTTGACCGGGATTTGTTTCTGGGCCAAAAACCCGTGCACTGCCAAAGCGTTGTGGCATGGGGTACTGAGACATTACGCCAGGCACACTCGACAAGCCTTCGATCAACAGCGTCTACCGCTGGACTACCGCAGGGTCGAACAAGGTTGCCAGTTCTATTTACCTGAAGTAGGGTTGCCACTCAAATTTAATGGCGCGATTCCGCAAACTTTTGATATTGCCCCGTACTTTCTTATTATTATTTTGTTACAAAATTAAGTTTTTTTCGAAAATACTGTTCAAAAATATTTACTTCCACGTAATCGTATCATAGTTACAACATTATACAAAGAGACACCGCTATTTTTTCAGTCATCAAACTGACAATATAAGCGACCAAGTGTAGCTGTTTTGGCATCTACGTCCTCTTTTTATATATCTAGGTTTTACGGCGCTTCTCAGTGCGTGATGGTTAGCGTCTTTTCATCTACATTCAATTATTATTTGTTGAAAGCACTGAACAAACATTCTAGCTGTGCGGAGCTGTATTATCTTATATGTAACGTTCTTTCTTGATAGATCACGAAAAATTTTCTTAACTGTAGATCACTCCCGTGGCATTGCACGCCGGAGGTCCCAGGTTCGATTCCTGGCTAGGGCATGGGTGTCTTGCTTGTGCTGTCCTAAGTATGTGCACTTGTGTTGGCATACGTCCGAGCACTCACTTGTGTTGTC
>KZ873305.1:18043-31764 GCA_003456935.1 Machilis hrabei
GTTTCTTTGCAACTTTACACTGAAAATTGGATTTCCAGTATATCCAAAATTTTGCTTATTTCGGATAACCGGGGTTCAGCTATATTGTGGATACTTTGTTTATGTTTATAAGTTTTAATTTCACTATTAAAAATTGTTTTATTCATTCTGATGAACATTTCAACAAAGAAAATCTAAACATTGTGACAACAAGGTGCGTTTTTTGTGCCAAATATAGACGAGAAACCTATTCCTGAATCACAATTGAAAGTCACGTCATTACAGTCACTTGAAAAGATAAAAAAGGTCATGGGTGCTTTGGCTATGATACAATGTTGTTAGGAAATATTTTTTTATTATTTTGTAATTTTTTTTCCTCTTCTTACAGTGTTCTGAGCGTTGTGGAGACGGCGTTCAAACACGCCTGGTCTTTTGTGCTAAAATGGAAGGTACAACTTTGACGACAGTAAATGATTCACTCTGCATTCCAGAAAAGAAATATGATTCTGAAAGAAACTGTACAGGTCCAGACACAGAAAAAGAGGAATGTGCTGTCACTTGGTATACCGGTCCATGGACAAAGGTAAGTAACTACTTACCATTTCATCCCATGTGATGGGATTAAGCCAGAAATGGAATTTTACAAAGGGTATGATACGCAGTGTCCCCAAAAGTTCTGCACACTTTCTATCAAACTATGTACTTACCCCCTTAGATTTCACAAATGTTCTACGGAAAATTCAGACATTTGCTGTTAGTATGAACACTTGTATTAATTATAATAAATTCTAAGCAAATACATCCACAAACACTAAACTAGTTACAGTAAGATAAATGTTATTATTTCTTATTATATTTTCTTCTTTTCTCATGGTACCAATCTTATAATCATTTCATTCAGTCACTGGATTGGTTATTACACCAACATAAACTAATTACAATTCACAATGTGTATGTAATGTTCATGAAAATAAATGAAAAAGTTAACATCGTCCATCAGCCAAACATCCTTTTTACTTGGTTATGCGGTGTTGGAAAGCATTATTTCAAATCCATTCACAGTATGAACCATTGCTGTACCAATGCAGTTTATTTTTGTTCTACATTCTATGGATTAATTTACTTTAATAATGTGACATGCAGTGCTATACCAGTTCAATTTAGGTACATTTTGTGTGTGTGGGGTGGGGTGGGGGGGCAGGGAGTAAACTTCATCATTTTAATTTTGTGTTGTGAACATTAATGCCAGTTCTAAAATGGTGACGGAAGCGGAATGGAATCAAAATAACTGGGGTACACAGCATTCAACTTCCGGTTTTAAGACCGACGGAAGGAGGTACGGAGTCCTAAAAATCGAAGTCCATCTCCCAACTTCTTGCGTTTTCGTAAGGCAGTCAGCCAATCAGCGATCGTTAATAACAACAGAGCGGCGAAACGTGCTTTTGGCGGGCTCTGATAGCCATACTTATGTAAGGCAAAGGTTGAAGCGCCGCAAATACCAACTCAAAGGTTTTCTGATTGGCTGAACGATAGCGGAATATTTTACCAATGTAGATTACTATTTTCGTTGTTTGTTACGGCTTGGGTGTGTCTTGCGTCAGGATTGGGACTCCGTTCCGCTTCCGTCGCCACTGTAGAACCGGCATTAGGGATTATACATTTTGTAACAAGTTTCAAACTCATTTATTTTCATTTAGATCATGATTTAGCATTGATAAAAGAAATATCATATTAAGTTTGTAACGTTTTGGGTGCATCTGTCTATGAAAAGGTTCCTGATATTCTATACATGCTGTTAGAGACATGTGCTTAAGTGATATTGTTCAAGCTGAACTACATGAACACTAAATAAACATGTGAAGGACTACCAAAGTATTAATTCAATCTGCACATCAGCTATTAATATGAATTCATATACATCTATATTAGGTTAGGAATGTAGTGGAGCTTGGATACTAAAGGTGCTAAGTATCTGCGAGCCTAAGTGTATGATCTGAGAAATCAACGAGTGATGCATGTAGGTACAGTAGGGCTGTAATTAAAGAATATCGCTATCACCATTATTAATTTGTCTTTAACTTATGAAGATTGTGTTTCCCCGTGAACGACATGGAGGCAAAAAGACCCGACGGAAGGCGAGAGGACCAGCATGCGAGACTCGCGCTGGTCGAAGCTAGGGTCGTTTAAATATTTTTCTTTTGCAGATCAACGCTATTTGTTCAAAGCTATTTGCACAGCTATGTTTTAGAGCTCCTTTATATTCCCTCACATGTTCTTACATTGCTTTTAATTCTCTACTCAGATCTCCTCTAGTATTGAAGCTCCTCTGCATTCGTACCCTTAGATAAAGATCAAGGCACTTACAGTAACCATGAGCACAAATAGTTTCAATGCGAGTTGTCTGATGGACAACNAAATTTTCCCACAGTGTACTGTGAATGGTGTCCTGTCCTGGTTTATCCCACAATGTTGGCATTCATGTTTATAACTGTGGGGCTTAGTTATTGGTTATTTTTAGTTTATGGTCCCATGCTTCTGATTGCGATGCTCTAATGAAGACCCCATCCGCGTCGTAACGACGTTTCAGGATCATTGAATTTTGCCACTCACTCGACACATAGCCGGTGATGGGCTATTTTACATCGAACACTTATTGATGGGANCCCACATTTAACGTTCCTTCCGGAAGATGCCTACGATCATACCTTAGTGTGGAGTGCTTCACAGGTAGACTCCTAGGATAACCCTTTATACTGAAGGCTAGGAGTNATCCCCGGGATTTGAATCCGGGACCTCCCGATCAGGAGGTGCACTGTACCATTAGGCCAACCTGTTGGTTCTGTGGGTCTTGGTATGTTACGTTTACTTGATAAACTACTCTAGTCATCTGGCGTCTTGTAATCGCTGGTGGGAATTCTTTTAAATTTTGTGTCCAGCACTGGGTATNGGTACCACGATCTCACAAAATGTAGGAACGAGACAATAGATAATGTTTACCAAACTGGCATAGAAATTAATCAATGATTGTGAAAATCATTGAGTTAGAAATATGGTAGCTGTCTGGGTGGCCAATTATTTTTGATGCTGTACTAGCCTCAATTAGTTTATATTTTTCTGCTTTTTTATGTTTAACATAAATTTATTGTTTGTTTCAAACAGTGTTCGAAAGAATGCGGTGGAGGTACAATGACAAGAAATTTGATATGTCTTGCTAGAAATAAAACACAGAAGAATATGTGTGATCCGAATAGTATTTCATTTTCAACTGAATCGTGCAACAATAAACCTTGTGGTGAAGGTAATAATCAACAATTTTTTTGTACATACATAATCATTTTGATGCTTTCTTAGTAGGCTGTGTAATATTTTGTTTGTCTTTTTAAGATGAACTAATGCCAATGGAACCAACGCATTTGGTGACTGAGGAAGGAGAAGAAGAATGTGAGGAGGAAGAAGAAGATATCATTACTGCCAAAACCACTGTAGGTCTCGAATCAACAGCAACAGTGGTAATACCCCATTTTACGATCTGTTCAACAATACCCTGCCAGCATTAAATATCCGTACAATATCCATAGAATACTTGCCGTTAATATTGACAATATCCAGATTTGGTTGATTCAGATCATATGGTTATCCATACAATATCCAATTGTCAGTAAATTGGATATCCATATAACATCCACAGAAGGTCGTCAGCAATTTGTAGGGACATGTATACAACATTTGAAGTATATTTAGCTCCAATAATATATTTTCACAAAAGTAATAATTAGGTATTTTGATTGATGAATTGTCATCACAAACTTCCATGCCTTGCGTGGGATTCAAACCCACGACCTGTCCGACCAAAGTGCGCTATGATAACCACTAGACCAAGCAAGTCGGCTAGTAGGTTGAAATTCCTGTACTCTATACTATTCAAATTATATCCACCTATACCAATACAATGTGTTTATACTGTATATAGGAGCATTTAAGATTTTTTTTCTATATAAAGAAACAAATAACAGTTATAATTAGAATTTTGTGAATCAATTTTGATTAATCTGTACATAAAAAAAATATTAATTGTATATGGTACGATTCAAAATGTCCCTACAATATCTATACTATTGTTTTGTTAATATCCAATTCGAAAATGTCCGTACAATATTTGTTTTCGATATTATTATTAAATATCCACACAATTTCCGTGCAATATTCTATTGTGGAAATAACATTATCTAGACATTGTAGACCTTATATAGATATCCATAGGATATTGCATGCNATGTGGATATAGATTCCTATTATTGTATTGTAAAATATGTTCTCTTTTAAACTGATTTTTCTGTTGTTCAAAGGTAACTACGACTGCTATACCCGCAGTGAGCGAAGATGAAGGTTCAGGTTTAGATGGCGTGGAAGTAAGCGACGTAACTATGCTGTCCAGCTCTTCCGTTACAGAAACGGAAACTACGGTCACAGGGACNGTATCCGGGATCACTTTGGTAACGGAAGATTTGTCGACTCTCTCTACGACACGTCCTACCGACACGACGGAAACAGGTACTGACACGAGTGGCACGGTTGATGGTGTGACTGCTACCATGGTAACAGGCACTGACACAAGCAGTACAGATGAANACATTACTGCCACCACAATAACTCAGGTTACTTCATCTTTGTCTACTGAGACTACATTATCAAGCACCGAGTCTAGTACTTCAACCACATTTGCTTCTGGCATGGGGAACTTAGAGGGATCTGGGTCTGGGTTCAGTGACTTAATTTCTGGATCTGGGATGGGAGAAGAAGATTTAACAACTTCTTCCGGAATGGGATCAGGGATTGACTTGGATATAATGTCAGGCAGTGGCTCAGGTTTAGATATGAGTTCAGGTTCGGGATCGGGATCTACAGTCGATGATGAATTTAGCTTGAGTACTGTAGGTTCTACAACAGGTTCTTCAACTTTAAGCTCAGGATTAGATTCAACTACAACATCTGTAACAAGTGTAACTGAGACTAGTAAATTAGAGTTAGACGAAGATTATGTAGAATCACCAATTGAAAAAGCACCACCAATTGAAAAAGCACCACCAATTGAAAAAGCACCACCACGTACAGAATCCGCATCGGAAATGGGATCGGGTTCAACTTCTATTTCTACTCTTTCTACATTAGTGGATGAACTAACCTCAACCACTCTTTCAGTAGATTTAACAAGTAGTTCAGATGAATTAATGAGTAGTTCTAGTGCTTCAACTGTGGGCTCTGGGGACCTGGTCACGTCTAGTGAGGTGGAGGAAATTTCTGGATCTGGTATGACAGAGAGCGTGTCTACGTTAACGACGATGGACTACATTTCTAGAGCTAGAATCACCCGGAGTACATCTGAGTTTACTTCTGGCATGACGGACGATGTTTCTGGATCTAGTATGGTCACTCCTGAGGGAACAGGAGTGCCAACAGGATCTGGAATGACTGAAACAACTTCTGGAGATGAAGAAACACTCTTTACTCAGAGCGGAGACGGNTCTGGTGAAGCATCAGGTATGAAACTAAATAATCTAGAACTTGAAATCGTTAAATTGTGTACATGAAAAAACAACTAAATGTGTTTAACAGACAGTTAAAATTTTCATATGGTAGACAGTGTAAATAAACAGCAGATAAACTAAGATAACATAACCTTATTTAGAGTGGTTATCATCTTTAACCCTTTCGGTAGTAAGTTAAAATGTGGATGCCGGGCCGTCTGGAGTAGTTTTTTTTTTTAATTTTGCAAAAGTTGTAATTTCAGTTAATTTAATGCGAATAAAAGGGCAAAAAGTATCAAAAATGTTATTTACTAAAGCAAAAAACAGTTAATAATAAAATGACAATTAATGCAGAAAATAATACACAATTAATTAATTAATTATCAATTAAGTCGATTATTATCAATTCAGCAAATTACAAGATTATATATACAAGTGTGATATAACTAATAGTTTTTGAGAGTATGACAATCTCTGAAACATGGATATACACACNGGGAGGGGTCTGTCACATTCAAGACACATAAATCTTGTTTCCTTTAAGTATTCTGCAATTTGTTCGTCTGTAAGGATTCATTAGGTATTGTGGTTGTTTGTTTTTACATCAATTGTCGATCAAGTTCGCAAGAATTTGTCTAGATGGCAGCGCCAATCACATAACTGACACCATAGTTCAGTCAGTGACCGTTCAGAGTGTTATCGTACTAATATGACCAAATATACACAANTTCATAGTTGAGAGTCGTACCAGTACGGCGTTACCGCTCATGGCACGGAACGGCCAGTCGTACATGTACGGCCATACTACGGAAAGGGTTAATATACACTAGGGCTGCNTTTGTTTATTGGTTTCAAGCGCGCATAATAATCTGTTTAGTCACTTTGAATTTTTTTTTATTTCAGTGTGTGTTGTTTCGATCGTCACTATCTAGTATTTGTTTGTTATGGGGCGTCAAGCACCAGATTATTCAGAGCGTGGCCTTAAGGCTCCAGATTTTTACGGTGCTGTGTAATTTTAATAAATCTCTGTTAAAATTGCGTACAGGCAACATGGCGGAACGAGGAGAAATAACACTGTTTAAGTGCTGTTACCGAGATTATGTTAGTAGGCAGCATTAAACAAAGCTTGTAAACATTCATAGAGAGTACGAAGAAGTTCATTAAGCGTAGGTGATGTGAACTACTTTAAGTGGTTTGAGCGATTTTGGAATTAGTGAGGAGAGCGACCGTGACACTTTTCTTTTGGTGGTTTTGTACTTCTGAAATAGCAAGAAAATGAAAAGATGGTTCGTAAACCATTTATTATAGTTTCAAATTATTTTTAGAATTCAAAAACACATCTATAGTTTCCCGACAGCATAATAAGCTTGACTGAAACTTGCAGCAAGCTTGCCATGTCAAGCCAATTAGCTTACAGCAAGTTTGCCATGGCAAGCTTAAAGCTTGATTCAAGCAACGAAGTTTACACTTGTCCAGCTTGTTTTATGCTAGTCATGGCAAGCTTGCAACAAACTTGTCGTGGCAATCTATTACCGAGGGAAGCCAAAATCAAACTTAAGTTTGCCGTAGGCTTGTCATTTCAAGTTACCNCGGCAAGCCAAAATCAAGCTTAAGTTAAGTTTGTCATAGGCGTTTAATTTCAAGTTACCGCAGCAAGCCAAAATCAAGCAAATGCTAAGCTTGCCATAAGCATATGTGCTGCCAACGTCCATGGTATAACATTCAGGGATCCTCAGCTGACATCAAATGAGCTGTTTTAAATTGATAGCTTGTGTGGAGTGTTTACGATATTGCGTTGCCTCAGTAGTGCTAGCTGTTGTCTGGGAACGAAAGCAGACCAGGCTGCATGAAAGCTCAAAAGCAAAGACGTTAGCACTGAGCTACGGAGCATGGTAAAGAATTGAATTGTGGTCAGTGGAGAAAGGCTACGATAAGTCGCTCCTTTTGCCACTGCCGATGAGACATTGCCACACATGCGGAACTTTGAAAGGGCATACCTCCGAAACGAGTGGTCTTAGGACCTAACTTCCTTATCTCGAATTGGTCCTGGGGCTGTCCACTATGCGTGGTAGAAGTTTGTCACACGAATTAAGATACACCCTGTATTATATCATACAAGTTAATAGATACGAAATAGGCTTTGAAAGATTACTAAAAACCACATACTCATGAATTTTTCAGGAATTTGCAGTACTTGCAGTGTGTCCATATAAAGTCGCCATGTTGAATAAATAAGTTATTTAACTCTGAATAAAAATGATTATTTTTAAGAACAATAAATGGAGCTCAGTATAATATTCTTCCCAGATGAAATTCTTTTTTATCTCATNCTTAATGTATCCGTTACGACTTACATTTTCAAAAGACCTTTAAGTTTACAAAAGGTAGTGCTTACAGAAGAGTGAAAATTTTGGTCTCCTATAATATACCTCAGAATTTTAAATCTTAAATACTGATCACGATTTTGTCAGATTTGGTTGTCAAGAATAGATTGAAAAGCTCAACCACATTGAACACTACACACATAAACTATTGTAGCTTTCGACTGTCTCAGGGAATAAAAACACTTCAGATGTCATTAATTACGTCTGAAAATAAACTTTTTTAAAACTATTTTGTGAAATTGAACAAATGTTTGTGCCAGTGCTACAAAGTTGTTCAGAATATAAGCTGCTTGACACGTGGGAAGATTATAGGGAAATAAACTTCAGCACTGTGTGATTGTAAAAATTATACCTCACTATAGTGAGGTATAATTTTTATATCCAAAAATGGGATGTCCTATGGACTATAATTCAGGATGTCCTAGAGACGTCCCACAATATCCCAGGGATGTCNGTGGGTCNTCCACAGGACATCCAGATGGCCACCAAATGTCCCAAAANGGGATATCCCACAGGATATCCTACCTAGGGACTATAATTCAGGATGTCCCAGGGATGTCCTGAATCACAGTCCCCAGGATGTCCAAGGAACATCCCGTGGGATATCCCGTTTTGGGACTTTTGGNGGCCATCTGGATGTCCTGTGGACGACCCACNGACATCCCTGGGATACTGTGGGACGTCCCTGGGACATCCCATCTACTCATGNGGGATGTGTCATTAGGGTACCTATAGAAGGATTCTTGAGTACCAAGATATGATGGACTCTGACATTCCAATGGCAACAGCTAGACACATCGTATTATTGCTGTCGCGCTAAGGACGAGTTTCAAAACAATTTTCAACGGAGTCACTGGATTTGTAGCAAGCGATTTCTGTGGGGTACAATAGTGTAGTGTGTAAAGTTTAGTCTGTGGCAATTTATTTGTTTGCTTAGGACTCTGTTAAGTGAATAGTTGTTTTTCTATATACTTTTTGTTTGTTCCGAATGTATCTCATTCATATATCACTCAATTATAATTACTTAATGACAAATTTGTATCAAGTGCATGCCTTAGAATGGTTCATCGACAATGGAATAACTTGTTTATTTGACATCATTGTTTTATACGGACACCCTGTATCTGTTCTGCAGTACATTTGCAAATAAATGTTTTATGATTTAAACATATTGGATTTTTAAAGTACCCCTCGTTNTGCTGGTATTTATTTCACTAAGCCCAATTCTGGACTTGAAAACGTTAACTTTTCAGGTCTTTCTGATGTAACAAAGACCCTGTTCAGGGCACCAGGGTAAGCCATTTACGCATGTAATATTCAGGCTGTGGAGTAGAGGTTGCACTTGTAATTTTAACATTTCACCACTAGTAGTAGCAACTAATATATGGGTTTATTTTTTTATTTCTAATAAAATAACTTAATGAGTCATCACTGATAACAGGTATTGATCTATCAACATGTATGAATTAATTACTTAATATCTTTGACTTGCACAGTTCACAATTTCTTTGTAGTTAGTTGCCACCAGTGTTATAGTTACTCTGTCTGTATATACTCTTTGCATGAGTATTTGTAATTTTTTAGACACTATTACATAGTTTTGGGATTGTAAATATATTTATGTAGTGTGTAGTACTTCTGTATTTTAGAACCCTTTAGAACTTCTTTACGGTGCTACAATTAAAGTTAAGAGTAGGAAACACATACCAATACCACAGACAATTAACTGTTTGTATAGCTGAATACCTTCGCTGGGTATACCTTCATATGTTATACTTCCCATGAAAACTTATAAAAGGCAACCTGTAGTTCACTTGTCCGCTGTAAAAACCTTTTTGTGTACTATTGTGTGGTCTGATTAATCCGAGTTCCCATCACAGCAAAGTAGGCATTAATTGCATAACAGTAACATACGTTCATAAATATATGAAATGGAGTAAAACAATTTTAATTAAACATAATGTTTCGAGAAATAATTTACCCTCGTTAGATGCATAAAGTTAAAAATTATTAGTACAACGATTGAGCTGTCGTGGACAATTGAAAATATGAAAGCCATCTAGATGTGGGAGACTTGCATTGATAATGACAACGATAAATTAATAATGAAATAAAAATAAGTTAAAGCAGATCACTGTGTACAGTAGTATGGTTCTTGATAATACAGGGNGTTCGGAAATTCCCCTTACAAAATGATATGGTATGTTCCTTGATTGAAATGGAGTGGAAAAGTTATTTTCCAAAAATTCCGCAGACCAATAGTTTTCGATTTATTAAAGGTTTAATCTGACCAATCACGGAGCGCGTAGCAGTCGAAGCGCCCGCTTCACGCATGGTACCACCAGTACCATTACGTGAAGCAGGCGCCTCAACAGCTACGCGCTCCGTGATTGGTCAGATTGAACCTTTAATAAATCGAAAACTATTGGTCTGCGGACTTTTTGGAAAATAACTTTTCCACTCCATTTCAATCAAGGAACATANCATATCATTTTGTAAGGGGAATTTCCGAACACCCTGTAAAAAAGTATCTCTGAATAATCGCTGGGAGCTATTGGAATCTTGACAGACGATTTTTGCGATGTTGTAATGTTTTGCCGTAATTGTGTATTATGCTAGAACACTCGTTCATGGTTTGTTATCTTTAATTGCGTATTTATGTTGTAAATGCGATATTTTTAAATGTTACAATGTTTGACCGAAATAGGATATTGAACAATTGTTTGAAGTAAATTGTATCTTGTAGGCTAAATGCCATTGCTTTGTTGAACTTGTAATTTTATGATACTTACAATTTAAACCTGTATTTTTCTGAAGACGAGGATTTATTTATCGAAATATTATGTTTAACGAAAATTGCTTTACTTAATCGTATGCCATATTCAGTTGACATACTTCAGTAATAAAGAAACATAATGTGCAGAAAATCCTTTGGAGGACAATTTTTGTGCATCTAGTGGCATCTTTNCAAGTCGGCGTTTTTCCTATNCGTCTTCACAGAACATAGGTGTGAAGATTGTTCAACAAAATACTCACTAATAAATGTATATTCCCTATTCTNTTTACAGTCAGACAAATAATGGATTTTGATAAAATAGCCACAGAATTGTAGGAGAATTNATTTTATTAGTGCAAACTAAATTATGTTGGTGAATGATAATATAGAACCAGTGCTTGAAGGTCCAAAATGTGTATTGAAATTGGATAAGTTTTGGCAAAATACTCAAGGATTCCCCCTTCCTGTGTAATATTTTAGTGTGTTAAATTTTAGGGGTAAAAAAAAGGGTGTGTCGGATTTCTGAATCTTGACAAACAGGCATGTTGAAGTGAAACTTATCAAGCAGAAGTTGTTATCCATATCAGTCTTCAAATTGAAGATGCAAATTAGTTCTGATATGATTGGATTTTGAATCCCTGACACAGAAAACCGACAGGTTGGCGTAATGGTTAGAGTGCTCGCCTCCTGATCGGGAGGTCCCGGGTTCAAATCCCGGGGCCACCTCCTAGCCCTGGGTAAAAAGGGTTATCCTACGAGTCTGCCTGTGAAGCACTCCACACTAAGCTATGATCGTAGGCGCGTTCCGGGAGGCACGTTAAAGGCGGGTCCCATCGTTAAGTGTTCGATGTAAAAGATCCCACCTCCGGCTATGTGTCGAATGAGTGGCAAAATTCAGTTATCCTGAAGCATCATTACGACGCGGATGGGGTCTCCATTAGACCTGAGATGTCATAACAGCATAGCATGACACAGAAGCTAGCCATCCACAACACCAAGAAAGAGTGCTTCAAGTGAAGTCNTAAGAATCATGCCTTATGCCCTTTCTAAAGAGGCGGCGCAAGCAGTAGCAGAAGCAGAATCCTAATAGCATTCAACTTCTGGTTTTAAGGCAGATGCAAGGAGAAACAGAAGCTTAAGAAACAAAGGTCATCTCCCAACTTTTTACGTTTCCACTTGGGCAGTCAGCCAATCAGCGGTTATTAATAACAAGAGAGCAGCGAAAAGCGTGGGCGGTGGGATTTGACCGCTGCCATACTTACGGGAGTCAAAGGTTCAAGTGCCACAAATATCAACTCAAAGGTTCAAGTCTTATTTTCTGATTGGCTATACAGAATCATAACCATTGTAAATTACTATTTTTGGTGTGGATGATGGTAGGTAACTCTTCTGTTGGGATTAGGATTCCGCTTCTGCTTGCATCATCACCGTAGAACGGGCATTATGGATGCATTGAAGGGATGCTTCTTAATTAGAAATTTTAGTCTCTTTCCATCTTCAGATTAAAGGCACAATTAAATTTCTATGAGGTTGGGGCTTGAATAACAGCTTAACTAACAGATGTTCCTGGCCAGGTAATGGGTCAAGGGCTCAAGCTTAATACAAATGAAAATTTAATTCTGTTATCAATTTGAAGACTTGAAGTGAATGTGGTCTTTAGCCAAGATTCTGAAATCTTCAGTGAGTTAAAGCACGCCAGAATACATCTGGTGTGACTGAAGAATCAATAAGTGGTACAGAGAGTGTTTTAATATCATAACTAGAGGAATGTTTTAATTTTCCTAAACTATTTGGATGGAGAGTGCTGAATGGGGTAGTGCATTGTAGTGTTGCAATTTTNCATTTCCCCTCCATTTTACAAAGTGTTCGTATGAATTTTGTTGCTGCAACCTTTTGGAATAGCATTGTATAACAAATACATGGTGCACAGCCCCTACTGTACAAAGTTGATAAACCGGAAGTTATCCCATTTTTTTATTAATCAAAATCCAAAGATATTTTTAAATAACTGAGAGCATCTTTTAAAAATATATGAAGTTTTGTAGTACATCATTTTCAACTAGTATTTTTGAGTTTCACATAATTTTTTTAACGGTGGCACTAATCCAACTTATCAGAAAATACAAAAGTAACACAAGAATAAATATATCTTGCCAAAATATTAATTTACTCTAAGGTTGAAGTAAGAGGGTAGATAGTCTACGAAGAATAATTTCAGTACAATTAATTAAGCTGACTACTTAGAACCATTGTCATGATTAACGGATAGTGTATTTTAGTTTTTGTATGTATATAGAAAGTGATTTGTTATTTTAATTGCTGTGTAATTCTGTTACCAAAAGGTGACCTCGAGGTAACCAAGAGTTATCTGGAAATTGCTTTAACAAAAGAACAGAAACTGAGGAAGTGTAAACCGAAAGTAAAACCCAAACCTGAAGCGAAAATGATGAACTGTTCATTGTCACCGTTTGGATGCTGCTTTGATGGAATTACACCTGCTGCTGGACCATTCGACCTAGGTAATGTACAGTTGTGGAGAAATTCCAGTGACATNCTTCACAACAAGATAAACTAATAAGTTTCTACTGGGTTTCGTAGGTTGTCCAATGCCAGAAACGTGTAAAGAGTCTGAATTTGGGTGTTGCTCTGACGGCCTTTCACCACGTTTGGGCTCCGACGAAGACGAATGTCCGTCTACACCATGTGAGGTCACGCTGTTTGGCTGCTGTCCTGATGGTGTTGGCATAGCAGAGGGCAATAATAACGAAGGCTGCAAAGTAGACGAAGAGGAGTTGCAACCTGCCATTTGCAAAGATTTTGAGTATGTTTTATTACACTATATTAATAAAAATGATATTTCATTTTCAGACCATTACATGAATGAAAGATGTTTATTTCCACTGAAAATTCCTCACCCTTACAGGTTACGAAACCAGGACCTTTAGAATCCATCTCNCACCCATTTTGGCAATCTATTGTGCCTTAATGCGTATCCCCAACAGGGCGAGCGACGCGAGCAATCTGACCTCGCTTACAACGTCATTAATTTTCCGGTGA
>KZ873310.1:41929-52036 GCA_003456935.1 Machilis hrabei
TGCGGAGAAATGTTCCGGACTTCATTGCTCCGGATGATTGGCCTTCCAGCAGCCCTGACCTCAACCCATTGGACTACAAGTTGTGGTCCGTGCTTGAGGGCATGGTCTGTAAGAAGAGACGTCCCAGTATCGACAGCCTGAAGCGCTCCCTGGTGAAGGCAGTGGCTGATTTTCCAATGGAGACTGTGCGTAATTCCATTGATGCGTGGCCACAGAGACTTAGGGCCTGTGTGAAGGCCAATGGCGGCCATTTTAAAATATGATTGGTGCTCTGTGTTTACAATACATGTAAGTGACCTGTATTAAAAGGATATTAAATTATGTTTAAAACTGTGCAAATGGCTCAGGTTCAATGGTGCTCTGTGTTTACAATACATGTAAGTGACCTGTATTAAAAGGATATTAAATTATGTAAAACTGTGCAAATGGCTCAGGTTCAATGTTGTAACAGTATTTATGGTAAGACTAGGTAGAGTTAGCCTCAAAGTTTGTCCTGGACTGCTTATCACACAGAAACAATTTGTAAAAAGGTATGTACAGATTAGTTTTACTATTTTTTTTTGTGTTCAACACATGTAGAAAAGTTTAATTAATGTGGATAAAAAGTTTCAGACTCCTATGTTTATTTTCAGTGAGTGTATACGAGTTTTCGTCTAATAAAATGCAAACTTTAAGCAGGAGGGGTGAAGGGGTTAAAAGTTAGCTGCCAGGAAACTTGACCAATTTTACCACCATTGATCTAAGCTTGTATTCGCCATCAAGTTCCGTGAGACCAAGAATTTTGTAGGTGAAGAAATAAGTGATAGTCACCCAAATTAATGTAACGATTAAGATTTAGTTATAATATATTTTTAGTTAATACTTTATTTTATTATGGGGCAACAGGCCCTTTATTTCTGAACGACCCTTGTAGGTTTCACATCGTTGGGTTTATACTGTAGCAAGTTTAACGTCAAACCAGTTTAAGCATTTTTTGTAACCGCACAGCAGTATGGCCGACTATGGATTAAGGTTGTGTATCGAACTTTGATATTTGTACGAAATCGAATGTGACCGAAATATCCAGTTTTGAATAAAAAAAAAACACCGATATTGAGTTTCGAAAATTTCTTTATCGAGTTTCATGATGCATTCAAATTTTGTAAAAAAATTCGATGTCAACTTTAAAACAATATCAAGTTTTGACGTTTTCTAAAAATAACAATATCGAGTTTTGTTTCGAACTCCATATTGATATTTTTAGAAATTTTCGAAACTCGATATCAACAGTTTTTGAAAGTTGATATATTCTAAATTCAACGTAGATTTGTTTCGAAATTTGAAAGCATCGAAACTCGAATTTGAAATGTTTCAAAATTCGATGTATTCAAAGATTGATATTTGTGTATCCATATTTAGAAAATATCATTTAATCGATATTCAAAAGAAATGTATTAAAATATCGAACACCCGTACATTGGAGTTTTAATAACGAAAAATACAGTTTGATAAATTTGGGAGATAAAATTTGTGTGATATAGAGCATTTAAGTTTTAAGTTGAGAACCAAGATGAGACAATACCAAAATACATTGAACAGTGATCTGTATTCCATGCTGACAGTGAGAAAATGTAAAATTAATTTTTAAAAAACTACTGTGCTGGAACATTGATGAGATGCAGTGGCTACTTTTACGTGATAAAAGTTCGTACTAGACTTTTTAATACTATAATTTATCTCTGATTGGTCCAGACAGTTGCAACTACACATCACTTGTCAATGAGTATACTACAGATACAACATTTTTTACTGCAGATATCCAATGAGTACATACTGTAATATGTTGAATTGTTGCTGTGATATGTAATGTGTGCAAAACGGTGGGCAGGTACGTAGAGGTAGGGATGTGCAATATTGGATTTAAGATATCAAATTTCGCTATTCGTACAACACTGAAAAGTATTGACGTCGAATTTCGAAAAATATCGACATCGAATTTAAGAAAAAATATTAAAATCAAGTTTGAATAAAAATTGAACATCAATATGTAGTTTCGAAACTAGCTATGGATATTAAAAATTCAACATCGATAGTTTTTAGAATTCATCGAAATTCAATATTGATGCAGTTTTGAAAACTTTGAATATAGTTTTGTTTCTTTCGAAACTTGAAAAACATCGATATTTGACTTCGTAAAATCCATTTATAGTTTTGAATTTTCAAACTCTGTATCGGTATTTTTTGAAACTATCAAAACTCTATATGGATATTTTTCGAATTTAAATATCACTATTTTTCAAGTTTCAAAAGCATATGAATAGCAATATTTTTCAACATTCAAAGCTTATAAAACTCGGCATTTCGATACTGATATTTAGAAAATATTTATCGGTCGATATTGAAAAATTTACGATGTCGATATCTAAATTTGGCACATCCTTGCAAAGACTGATTTGCCCTGCACATTGTTTTGTTATTTCCGTGATGGATTATGGCTCGGCAGGCCTTGATGAGGGTGACGATTGTGCCTGCGTTGTTAATTTTTATTATAAGATTATTTGTACTTATTTTATTGATTGCTTAGTAGAGTTACCAGTAATTTTTGTATCATAGAGCTGTGTTAGTCTTTCTTGTTATGAAGAATTTTATGTTTAGAACAGTGTCGTAAAATATGAACTTGAACAGGTCTGTTGCTCGTGTGCTAGTCAAAATGTTTGTGCGAGAATAAGGTTACAATCATTTGTTGGCGTGATCATCTCTCGAGATAATTAATCGACGGAAGACTTTGTGCGGGGTCCTTTGTTGTTAAAGAAATTGGAATGGTTTTGAAGATGTGACTGAGTATCAGTTTTTATAGTTTGACAGTCTCTGAAAACATCGCGCTTATAAAAAAAAAAAATCCACCTTCCTACACTAATATCGGGCATGTCTTTGGTTGAATATAGCCCTGTTGTGCACTATTCTAAAAACATTTTTTTTTATGAATTTAATCTGCTAGTTTGTTTTGTTGGAAGGCGGAGTAGGAATCCATATTCGGGACCTCTCGAGCAGGAGGCGAGCACTCTACCTGTCGTTTTTTTTTTCAAAATTGTCAGATTTCCGTATTACGATATTAATATTTAGAAAACATTGATGTCTATATCGATATGTCGAAATATCTTTTACCCTAAACCCTTTCGGTAGTAAGTTGAAATGTGGATGCAGGGCCGTCAGGAGTAGGTTTTTTTCCGAATTTTGCAAAAGTTGTATTTCAGTTAATTTAATGCGCATAAAAGGGCAAATAGTTGCAAAAATGTTATTTACTAAAGCAAATAACAGTTTATAATAAAACGAAAATGAATGCAGAAAATAATACGCAATTAATTAATTATCAATTAAGTCGATTATTATCAATTCAGCAAATTACAAGATTATATATACAAGTGTGATATAACTAATAGTTTTTGAGAGTATGATACACCAATTGTCATTAAAGTTCACAAGAGTTTGTCTAGATGGCAGCACCAATCACATTACTGACACCATAGTTCAGTCAGTGACTGTTCAGTGTGTTATCGTACTGCTACGTCCAAATATACAGGACTTAATAGTTGAGAGTCGTACCACTACGGCGTTACCGGTCGTGGCACGGAATGACGAGTCGTACTACCGAAAAGGTTAATATCAATAGCTGTTGGTTGGATTTTATGACGGAGCGTGGTTATGTTAATTTTTTTTTTAGTTGGATACATTCTCGTTGCTCTTTGTTGCCACGTGACTATTTGAATTTTAAGGTTTACAGTTTGTGTCGTGTTTTTAAAGTTTCCAAGTTGCGGTAATCTCACCACATTTGTAATTATTAACTGCAGTTCTGTGTAATGTTTTGAATCAACATTCAACCTTAATACGCGAGGTAGGGAGAGTTTGGATCTGTTTTACGGAGTAACGTAGTGAACTGTTTATTTGGCCTTCGTTCTGGCAAGATGTCGCCCAGTCGGAAACTATATCTTTCAAACTTCTCATTTCGCAACACACCCTTTTCAAAACTGATTCAAAGAGCTTTGGACCAGTATCTGATTGGTGACGTCCCAAAAGATTAAATGGAGTAAAATGGTTTTGCTTCTGAGCATAAATGTTAAGTTCAAGAATAAACGTCTACTCCCAATACTGTTTTAGATTTCGCTGTTGAAATGTTTGCAGAACATAAAAAAAAAACACGATTCACTTAACCACAATGTTGTGTATGTTTAGGCGTCGCTGCTTGTGTACAGTACCAGCATCGATTCTGTCATATCCAAACGAAGCATAGCGCGAAATTTCGTTTCGCTTAAAACGCAAATTTTCGTTCACTTACCAAGCTACNAAAAATTAAATTCGCTATTACGTCTTTCAGGCTTCGCCTGAAAGACGTAATAGCGAATTTAATTTTTCGTAGCTTGGTAAGTGAACGAAAATTTGCGTTTTAAGCGAAACGAAATTTCGCGCTACGCTTCGTTTGGATATGACAGAATCGATGCTGGTACTGTAGTTGTGCGCTGTATTGATTCTTCACCGGCACCAGACCAGTATTTAACAAAATTCCAGATTTATATTTACAAGCAAAACCACCCAAGTCCATTTACTCGATAACTATTCGTTAGGAAAGTCGCCCATATGAAAAGTAATCTGAACCACTTTCCGATTGGGCGACTTTCCGATTCCCGATGATGTTGGTGTGGAGCAGTAATATGCAACGTGTTGCAAAGAATGAAGAGAAATTAGCAATNCCAGACACGTAATTATCTTAAATTTCTATTAAAGCCTGCACCGTTCATTTGAAGAAGCGTTAGCTTTATTGAAGTTGGATTTCTTAATCGTTTTCAAATGCCTGTAAAATACGATTAGTTTTCTCCAAGAAATAACAGAATAAAAATAGATCATTCAAGTTCATGTTTTATGCATTTTTTTTCCTTACATGTATTGTGTAGCACTAATTTGTCCTTTAATAAATAAATAAAGAATTGAGAGTTGCAGCTATATGTGAATTTAGACTTACTTGGTCGCTTGCGTGTCATTCAGGTGGATGTGTAATTGTGCCTACACATAATATGCGTCACCTTGCCTTATATTGAGGTGTTTTTTTTTAAAAAATGTGACTGATATTTCTGTGCTTTATATGGTGCGAGGTTGAACTGATGTCCTGTTTGGTACATGTGAATGTCTTGTGTGTATGCGCGTGTCAATATGGGCACTAGGAACGCAAACGTACCAGCGTATGTTATGCGTAACCTTTTGATACACGAGAGAGGATAAGGAGTCACCATTGCGGGATGACGTCATCGCGCAATAGTCACTCCTTATCCTCTTATACGTAACGTCGGAGACCTTGCGAGTTCTCCGTCAAATACGTTGAACTGGACGGGCTATGTCGTTTCTGGAATACTTTTAATGTTTTTCCACACACTCCTGTGGCTTTGTCAGGGAAATGCTGATGAAAGCTCTTGTATATATACTCAAATAACTGCTAATGAAAAGTCCGCAATGATGATGGCGCAAGTGCAGGTGCTCTACTTTGTCGTGGATGACCTTTCAAAAGTGATTGCCAGCTATATATAATTAAGTCCACGACCATTAAGGGTACTGTATCCTATTTTCAAGATTTTGAAGTATTTTTCCGATTATGCGCAAACGCTCTGATTTTTTTTTGCAGAGAACATAATTTGACTGGGGTTGTGCAAAAATCAGAGCGTTTTCACGTAATTGGTGGTCAAGAAACAACACCATGAAATCCATCGAAAGCTTGAAAAGAGAAGAAATGACCCTAAATGGTAATATACGCCTTGGACTAGGTTATAGCTGGCATTCACTTTTCAAACGTCATCCACGTGAATTTTCAGCACCTGCACCATCATCACTTTCAAGTTTCGTATAGCAATGGGAGTATATACAGGGCATTTCAAAAAGAATCATCTGATTTTAAATGTTTATATTATGAAAAATAATNAACTCAGACACTTAAGATTAATTTTATATTACAGGGCTAATCTTCAAGTTTTTTTACATACCAAATCATAGATGCTCAATATGCCCCCTCTCCCCCTGGATCCAGATATGCAAGCATATCTGGATCCACGGCTGCTGTTATGCGGTTCCGCAGTTCGACCACTGTAGCTGGAAGAATGGGAACATAAACGGTCTTTTATAAACCCCCACAAGAAAAAATCGACACAGTAAAGCTGAATCGTTAGGTCCATCTGATTATTCAAAAACTCTCGAACTTCAAGGCCTGCTGGAAAATGAAGTCATCCGAATCGGCCTCTAACTGTGGGAAAAGCCAGTTTTTAAGCAAACGAAGCGCACTAGTGCTATCTACCGGCAACCACGTGAAACTCGATAATAGTGCTATCTATCGACAACCACGTGAAACTCGAGAATTCCCAGTTTCTAACAGTACATTGTTCGATTCCAACGGATTAAAAGCTGAATAGTTATGATTTTTTAAAATCGGATGATTCTTTTTGAAATGCCCTGTATATAAGCTGTGATAGCGTTTCTTCAATTAGTTTTTATAGTTTGTCCCTGAGGAAGCCACTTGAGCAAGCGGCAAACGGTTATGAGTATTCCAGAAACGACAGCAACGAGTTCAACGTATTTTGATATGTACAGGATGATATATATATTTTGCTGTTGCTGGGTTTTTCATTTATCATAAATAGTATATCACTTTTTATTTCATTTTATGAAACATTATTAAAAGAAATAACGTAACTGTACAGTAATAAGAATATCGCAAGATTGTATTGCGCTTGAAAATATATTTTATTGAGTTATTGTTATTTTGATTTTTAAATTTAAATAATCTGCTATTATTTGGTGAGAACAATAAAGAGATGTGCTGATGCTGTACGGACTTGTACATCTGACAGAATACCAAACACATGTGTTTCGTTCTTTATTTTTGCACGAACCGACCCACTTCTTTAACATTCGGCTATATTTAAAGTGCATGACATCATAATTAAAGGACCCCGCACTAATCATATGGAAAATGGGTTTCGGTCAAAATTGCTAATTTTTTTATATGTTGCAGTTGAAACCCTCCCGATCAAAAGTCTCCTTGGCACCGACCCTCAAAAATCAAGAATTCGTCGTCTATCAGACGATTTAATGTGTTCAGAACCCAATGAGATACGTGATGCATTTTCGGAGTTATAATTGGATTGTCGCGAACCCTGATGTCAGACCAATCAAAAGTAATCTCGAACCAATATTCCTCGTGTTTTCCACGGACACGCATACTCACAGCAAAACGCTTAGCAAAACTCTCACTCTGTACTTAGGGCTTTTAGCGTTCTGTTGAACTGAATTCCGCATAGTTTTGAACTTAACGCATTTAACCAATACACTAGCATCCGTGGAAAACACGAGGAATATTGGTTCGAGATTACTTTTGATTGGTCCGACATCAGGGTTCGCGGCAATCCAATTAAAACTCCGAAAATGCATCATGTATCTCATTGGGTTTTGAACACGTTAAATCGTCTGATAGACGACGAATTCTTGATTTTTGAGGGTCGGTGCCATGGAGACTTTTGATCGGGAGGGTTTCAACTGCAACATATAACAAAATTAGCAATTTTGACCGAAACCCATTTTTCCATATGATTACTGCGGGGTCCTTTTTGGTCGCTATTACAACAAAGACGAAAATAGAAAAGGTAGCACACTATCTCAAGTAAAAATACTTCCCTTGACGATTACATAAAAAGGAGAAAAGAGACTTCTTACCGTACACCGTTTTTCTTAGTCGTTTGATATTTCGCCGAGTTTTACGCCTCTGGCGAAATATCAAAGGACTAAGAAAAATGGTGTACGGTAAGAAATCTCTTTTCTCCTTTTTATGTAATCATGTGTGCCTACAACTGTTTCCGCAAAAACTTAAAATACTTCCCTTGACATTTTTGGTTCGACTTCGATTAAAAACAGAGTGTAATTTGTGTTTAAAGTACATCGCAAATCATGTCAAGCACTTTAAATAGAGGAGAGTTTTAATCCATAAGAGTTCGACTTGGTCTTACATCCGATTTCTTTTATTTTATTCTCGCATAGCTGGTAAGTTGCATGTTGTCATTTCTCGTCACCATTTACCTGAGAATGAGAGTTAACTGTTCCAATCTCCAAATTCTATACGTTCAACGAAATACGAAGAGCATTTCAAAAGTAATGGCCGATCGGTTATAAAAGAAGAACAAATAAGAAAATTAAAAATGTACTAGTGGTCCCAAATACATACATCGTCACATCATTTTTCTACGTAGTCACGATTTCGTTCCAAACGTGTTTGATATCGTGAAGCAAGCTTCTTCAAACCCCCTCCGCATAAAATTTCGCCGCGGGAGTTCAGCCAGTTTTTCAACTCTTCAGTTTCTTCGAATCGTTGAGCCGCAAGCCAGTTCTTGAGGTGTAGGAAGAGATGGTAGTCTGTCACTGGGCGCGAGGTCAGGACTATAAGGTCGATGAACAAAAATTTTCCATCCGAATTTTTGAATTGGTCTCGATTGTGTGGGCAGCCATGTGCAGACACGCATTATCGTGAAGGAGAACAACAACTGACCTCGGCATTCCCCGTCGGCGGTTTTGAATGGCACGGCGCAGTTTTGAAAGTGTTCCGCAATAGACTTGCGATGTGATGGTTGTTCCAGGCGCCATGAAATCGACCAAAAGCACGCCCTTGTGGTCGCAGAACACAGTTGCCATGATTTTTCTTTGAGTCTGGGTTCGCTTGAATTTTTTCGGTTTCAGTAAACTGGAATGACGCCACTGCATGGACTGTTGTTTGGACTCAACATTGACCAGGGTGGCTACAAAATGCCAGATATGAAATTCCCTGACTTTTCCCGGTTTTCCAGGCTATAAATTTTATTTTCCCNTTTCCCTGACGACCCAAATTCCCTGATTATTCCCGGTTTTCCAGGTTTTCCCGGTCTGTCGCCACCCTGATTGACGTACGAAATACACATTTCGTCACCAGTTTCGATATAGCAAAAAAATTCATCTCCCTCTCTACGAAAGCGGTCCATAAAAGCACGATCAGATGTCAATCTCTGGTCTTTGCGAGTGCTTTTCAACATTTTCGACATCCGTTGTGCACACGGTTTACGATAGCCCAGAGAGTCAGTCACAATTCTGAACAATGTTGTCTGAAACCTCTGGAAATTGTATGGAAAGATCACTTATTGTAAAGTGACTATTTTCTCTCACTTTTGCATTCACACGCTCGGCGAGATTGTCAGTCCAGTCGCTAGGCCTGCCACTCCTCTCTTCATCGTGAACATTTGAACGGCCTTCCCTAAACTCACNACACCATTGCGTCACTTTTCCTTCACTCATTACGATAGGCCCATATGTTTCACACAATTGACATTGAATTTCAACAGCATTATGTCCTCGTTCGTTGAGAAATCTAATCACTGACCGGACTTCACAGCAGGCGGGATTGTTTATTGTCGCACTCGTCGTAACTCACTGTCGCACAAAAGCAAATAATAATGGACTGGTTACAATATGGTAGTTATATGCACAACAGGCCAGTTCAAGCTACTGAGTATGCACGATNTAAGCAGTGTTGCCAATCGCTCTTCACAACCGATCGGCCCTTACTTTTGAAATGTGTATCGTACGTTGCATGGTTACCAACCTACCTGGTACAATGTTTCGGACAAGCTGTACATCATCTCGTCCTGGCATAAACCAATTCTAGCCTGTATTGTACTGACTGAATAACAATTTGTAGCTGTGCTTCATACAGGTCCCAAATCCTGNTACGNTATTGGATGATGGANAGTNCTAATGTACTATANGCTATTTGTTTTGTAAGGTTTAACANCGAATTGAAGATCTCTTGATGTGGAAAGGACTGGTTGGACCAGTNAAAGGACATAGAATGTTACCAAAATGTCGATCACTTCCTTTGTATTACAAATTTGCTCTTGACTCCGCATCACCAGCTGTGCCAACTAGACTGTCCCATTGCAATTATCGAACAATAAAAAAATAGAGAATATTCTTGGTTAGGTTTGTCAGCGTTGAAGTTAGTTAGCAGCTGTGGCATGCCTTTAGCAAAAAGAGCTCGTTAAAATCTTTTCATAGTATGTTTCAGTGGAAACTAAA
>KZ873311.1:25910-43249 GCA_003456935.1 Machilis hrabei
ATATATATATATATACGTTACGTAAGATACACATCAAATTCAGTATCCATCAACTCCGAATTTCATAATGTCATAGTCTGCACCTTGGTTTATTGCTTAACCTAATAACTGTGACAACTAAATCTACTCGAAAGATAAGCGCTGTCATTTAACAGCCCTAAAATCTGAACTTGATCATTTGCATGTCAAAGTCATCTGCTATAATAATAGCCCAATGAATAATAACTTCATTGACATATCTCGCGAATGAATAATTAATGACAAGTATTTGCGTATCACTAAAAAAAAGTATGGATAGTAAGCAGAGGTGGCGTGGTGCTGCAGTGGATAAGGGTATATGAAGTATAATACCTAGATTTGCTATATCTTCGTATATACGTGTGTGAACATTTTGATTGCCTGCTGGTTACCTTGTTATTATTGAAAACTGAACACAAACACAACAATATTGTACATATCGAAAGTCTCATTCATCAGTATAAATCATATTGATGTCTGGCTACTAACATCATTAAAGTGAAGACAGAACTTAAGGGCAAACTTGTATAGGCTGTTATTATTTTGACAGATTGTTTACATACGGGAAAATACACTGAAGAGCAATTGAATTAGAGATATCTGCCTTATTAGAGGAACGGCACTGTGGTCGCCCCGGCGATTTGAATAGTACGGCGTGGCCCGTGACCTAGATGACGTTAGACCTTGTACTGACCGTCTGAGTAACAGTCGAGCACAGGATGGGTAAGACGCCTTTGATCGGGACCGGATTGTTGGGTCCAGACGTATGGGGTACTCAATCTCCAAAGTTGTGTAGGCACTGGGCTTTCCACGGGCCACCGTGTCAAGAGTATGCCGCCAGGGTCAACCACCACGGCGTACAACATGTGGTTGACAGGGGTCACTGTCGGCCAGCTTGGATAGTAAATCCGGATAGGCGGGCCACATTGCAGCAGATAACTCGCCAATTCAATTCTGGACAACAAGGATGTGTGAGCAGCCATATGTATATGTGAACACAAATTTCGTCTAATATACTAAAAAAATCTTAGTTTATAGATATTTACCTCCAAGTTCAACACCATTATTTGCATTTCATTGAATGGACCGAGGTCTTTAATAGAATTCAGAATCAGTTCTGTACCCTTTCCTTGTGCATCATTTACATAGTGAACTTGATTCGTAATATCTGCCGAGCTTTTATCAATCAATTGCAACCTGAAAAAAAAGTTACATATTTATTTAAATGAAACCTCATATAATTTTACTGGATATATAGAAAGTGCGGTAATTGGAAACGAGACTGATGTTATGAAATTAATGGTGGTGCTGCTATTTACTAGAATTACATTCGAAAACTCAGTCAGGAAAGACACGAATATCCAAAAATCCGAAAATCCGAGCCATGCAAACCAGTTTGTATGTCAGACTGGATTGAAAAGGTGCTTGAACTCATTAGCAACGACGGATCTACAACGCTCTTAACGGTTTCAGGCAGTATGTGCGTTAGTAAGAAAATCTTTATGCAAATAGTAATCCATTACTTTATGAACATGAAGCTGCAGTCCACACGACGGTAGAAAAGATCGTGAATGTTCACGGTTTGTTTAACGTGCAGTAAGAATCTATAAACGCCAGGATGCGAGGTGAATACTGCAGAGAACTCGAGGTGAATACTGCAGAAAACTGTTTGAGGCCACATGATGCAAACCCAACTTTTTTATTGTATTGTAGACAATGACGAAACTTGGTATTTACAGTAAGATCCCGCAAAGAAGAAGTACGGAAAGAATTTCAGCGAAAAAAAGTTTGCTGTGCACAAAGAGTTCGTATCTCCTAACCAAGGTGCATTTCCTTCATCGCATTTTGATATTTTGTACGTTTGTTGAAGATAATTCGTCTTTTCGATTTAAGTTTCAAAATGGCAGTAATGGGTTCCTATTACACGACAACTCACCAATCCTCAAGGCTGTCATCGACAGGAAGTTTTTTATAGCGAAATAAATGTGTAAGTACCCTCGCATCCACCAAGGACATAGCCACATCTAACTTATTTTCGATTCTTCAAGTTCAATTTTTAAGACGTGAACACCATTCAAAGATCTATAATGAGAGCATTAAACAATAAACCAGACCTCCAGACCTTCAAACTATGCATGACTGTGGTGTATACTGGGTGAATGCGGAAGGAGGCTACCGTAAGTACTCTAACGTTAGTTAACTCATATATGGAATCGTAACTGTGCTACCATCAGTCTCGTTTTCCAATTGTCATACTCTGAATATTTTTATTGTGAGAAAACTAGATATTAGTTCATAGTTTTACAACTTTAGAAGTCGATGAACTGCAAACTCTGATATATAAATTCATTTTGTAAATATGCATTTAAAACGAGTGCAAGTTAGTTTATGCTGTTACAGACAATACAAGTTCAGCAAAAATAGAGAGTAATTTACACGTTTTCATTTAAAATGTTAGGACATAGTCTCACAAACTATTGGTTCTAATTTTTCGCAACGAAGAATACAGCTGCCATTGTCCTACTATATTTTAACTCTTCACGCTATGATTGGTGAGGTACAGAGCATTCAAAATAAACTAGCCTGATTGTTAGTCGGATAACTCATTTCAGTGCTTCCTGAATACCTAAGCTACTTATTCTTGAACCAAATGATTTAACTATATATTAAAATCTCCGTCTGGAGCTAAATCAACTTCATTGCACCCCCTGCAAAAGACTAACAGTTTATTTTGGGTGAAGATGTAGTTGTAGAACTAAAATATAACGTAAATTTAGGAAATCGTGTATGAAGACCATGTCAACTGATAGGTGAACCACAATTAAACATTCAACTTTCGATTGACTTGTACTAAATTTGTTTTATGAAATAGTAACTATATCTGTTGTTGTAACATATATTTTGTTTTACTTTTAAAACATGTTAAAATTCACAAATTTGATATTGATTAGCAATTTGAAAAAATAACGGGTATCTTTAGTCCAGCAAAATATCGAATTGTTTTAATTTAACTTCGTGAATACTAAGATTCTAACAGAAAATATTGTAATAGTGTTGTCAAATTGCAAAGGAATAGTTTCTTATGTCTGGTTACCTAATTGTAACATTTTGTGTCATTTTATGTTATCAAGTTTTGAAAATAGGAAAAAATCAATTTAAAATCATCCTATAACTTGAAACAATCTTGCCAGATTATCACAGTACGCCTTTATATTTGTTTTTAAGGTTCCTTCGGACATTAAGTAACAATAGTTAGTTAATTCCTAATTTCTAAATGCCATTCCTTAAGAATAAAATCTTGTGAAAACCTTTATCTTTCAAGTTTTCATTCTTACAAATTGTGGTAACTGTGTGTTTTACGTTATAAAGAAGTGATACCACTAAAAGTAATGACTAAAAAGTAAAAAAAAAATATATATAATGTCAATAGAGAAATCACTTTTTATTCGGTTTTTAGTAATTCTTATATTTTATGTAAAGGAGAGAAAAGCAGAAACAACATTCAAACTAATATATATAAACAATAAAACTTAGACACTAACATGCATTGTTTTGCTTTCTAAACACTATAGAAATGTAATATAGCTATTATACGTAAACTTACATATTATTAGCCTATCAAGTATGAATATATGTTTTTATCGACTGTTACGATTACAGTCGTAACTTTTTATCGTGTTCGAGACGTTTTTGCCAAAAAAACGGGTTCTTTACCAGAGTTTTATACATTGGTTTAAATAATTTTACTGACTTTACGAAAAAGCACTGTTTGCCAGTGGCGTTGCGTGCATAGTGTTTAAGTAAAGCTATCAGTGTTGCCAAGATATTTTTATACGTTGTTAATGATTTTTTAAATAGGTAGTGCTTAACTTTCTTGAAAATAATCACCTTGGCAACACTGATAGCTTTACTAAAACACTGTGCACGCTACGCCACTGCTGTTTGCAATTCTGTTCAGTTCAGTTTAGTTCTACTTCTATACCATATATGCTTACATCCTTCACACATATACATTGATTTACATTAATACATTTAGCATGGAAGACAAAAGAAGAGGACTGAAGGGAATGAGAAATGTGTCATAGTCTCCCTCAGCGTCTTACAACTTGACATCAGTTAAACACAAAGTCAGACCCAATAGGATAAATCGCATTTACCTTTGAAAGTACTTACTAAATGTCGTCAATGATTGGTCTGAGATTATACGACAGGGTTTTCATTTTCATTCAATGTGTACTGGATCCTGAGATATAATGACAGTTGTATTACTAACTACTCAGAAAATTAATATAGAAAAAAAAAGTACTTGCGTTGAATACAAAATAAATGTTGAAGTTTTCAAGGAGAAGCCACGCAACAATAGGCCCCTACAGTATATATGCTCAGAGTTTCTAACGATCATTAACAATTTAACTGTACATTGGCACTCAAGCCCTTTGAAATACACACCTTGGAACACGGTATATAATGTAAGGGGCTTGGTTTCAATAGTTAACTGTTTTATTATTTTTCTATAAAGTAAATATTGTATTTACCATTCTACTCTTGATATATGGTGATCGAATTTTTGAGGATGAATTGTAATTTCAAGTCCATGATTATGTTATTTCACTGTGCCACTTCAATTTTTCATATTAGTTTCCGCTGTGACGCAAGTGTGTGTACGTTAGTTACCATTTATATCCTAACAATAAGACCTCAGTACAAATAAGACTGCTCCTGGTTAACTTACGCTTTCGATCAGCTATTAACGAAATAATAGGTAAGAGGATACGTTATGACTTTCTACAGTGTACGATAGTCATAAATCAAGAAAGTTTACAATAAAAACGACAGCTCTTCAAACTATACAGCCGGTCACAGCTAAGTCAGTAGTATTACACGCTCATGGTCCTGGGTTCGAATCCCTTTCAAGGCATGGGTGTTTCACTGTCTGAATAAAATAAGTGTTCATCATCGTATCATAATCATGCCATTGAGCAGAAGTGAGTGGTTGAGCGTTCAGTGGACTTTAAACAGCACATCATCAAATTAAATTATGTAACACGTTACGTTGTTATGATTCAACTTTTGAGTGGTACCTTAACAATGAAAAGTGATAATAACAACGCGCACAATTCGGTGATGATGAAATAAAGCGTAGCATGCTCCAACTCTTCCTAAGTAATANCTCCAATATAACCGTTGTAATAAATCTTGGTGGCTGTGTTACTTTATTGTGACATATTTTTTATTTTGTGTGTGTGTGTTTTTTTGTTGATAAGACAGTACTGTTTTTAAATACTGTCTGTCTCCTGAAATCGTATGATTATTTAAACTAACGCAAGTAAGTAAGGGATATAAGATGTTTCTGGTGTCAGATACAAATATTTTAAAATAAAAATTGAGATATCTAGTATGTCATGTTTCATTGAATTTATGTGTATTTATTTATGTGTAGCTGTTGTGAACTAGAACACTTCCTAAAATTAGTTATAGTGAGGCACAGAGTATTTTTAAGTATTCACATTTCACTTTAAAACGGACACATTTAATGATGTAATGAGGTAGTGTAAATACTTTAGACGTGCCATTGATTTCAGTTTTGGAGGACTTAGTTGTTCTAATTTCTCTCATTTAGGTTAGGAGTAATTTTCAGCTTTCAAAGTGAGACATAAGTAGGCATAAAGGTTTCAGGAGAGTTTTTACATGTTTCAATCCTCTAGATGTCACCTCGAATTTCTGCATTTTCTCTTCGATGTCCGACAAATGACAAATATAATGTAAAGTGTCTAATNCAGACAGTCATATTTAGAGAAGTATATTTCATGAACCAATAGATCCAAAACAAATATTATTTCTAATAAAGTAGATGATCTAGTTCCGTACAAACTATACAAACGCCTTGGAGTGTACGGCGAATAAAAAAGAGGGTTAATTTGCATGCGCTATGTCTTATACTCAGTTTGCTCATTAATCCTCCAGCGATCGGTGTAACCAATTCGGTAGAGCGTTGGACTATTATTATTCTAGTACAAAACAACTTTTTTAAAAGTTTATTTCAATTCCTTGTAGTCACTCTTATGTCCTTAATAATGTGAAGTGCAAAGATGTGGAACGTATTTCTTGTTAAAATGTTGCACACTGAAAAATATATATTTGTTGTAATGGAATGGTATTGCATAAATTGAAATGTGTAAGTAAAATGTTTCAATGCTAGGATATACATGATGTGCAGAGAAAAACAGACCTTATGGTAAATTTTACTTTCAAATATTACATACATACTGTATGTGTGCATAATAAAATAAGTACAAAATAATATTTCAAGGCAAGTGTTTCAATTACAGTGTAGATGAAGAAAGAAGAGATTTGCAGTGTAAAGTGTATACACATACGTCATAAAGAGTCCAAATATCATATTTTGGAGCATACGTATTTTATAAATCAAATGTATACGTCTGGTCCTATTGAATTTACCTTACGTGTACAATAGTGTGGATGGTAAATGTCGTAAAAGCAGTGGAAGCATAAAGGTATCTTGCAACAAGCAGAACTTTTGTTGCACATATTATCACGTCACTTTGATACTTAAAAATAAGTGATATCAAGGAATCGAAAAAAAAGTTTCAAGCCCCAGGATTGAACCCGGAACTTCGTGATTGATAATCGAGTGCTCTATTAACTTTAAGAATCGCAACTTGAATAAAAGGCTTAGTGCAGTTAGCTTACCTCTCTTTCACTGCCATTTAAAACTATGGCGTCATATTCTTTACCAGTAGACGTTGTTTACTACTTTGTCATCAAGTCTCGTCCAAATCGGAGGTGAAACATCCCTAATTATAAGTTCACTGTGAACTAGATCATTAAGAACTATTGCCTTTCTTATTGGATAATTAATGAATTTACTTAAAAGAAGATATTTGTTTTATTAGTATATGAGCTACACGTCTCCAAAGAGAGCTAGCTGTTTACAGTGGCCACTCCACATTACTTTTGTCGTTTGTTGGACATCACGAAGAGAAAAATAGACATGCGAAATGACATCCAGAGGATTTAAACATATAAGTACTTTTCCTGAAACCCTTCTGCCTCATTGTGTCTAACTTTAAAAGCTGAAAAGTACTCCTCATCTAAATGAAAGAATTTAGATTGCACAGCCATCTCTCCAAAACAGAAATCAATCACTCATTTGAAGTATTTACCTCACTTCTCGTTGGAACATCACACTACTTCATAGATGCGAAGAGTCCAGCTTCTTTACAAACATACATAAATAGGTAGCTACAAAAGTATTGTTTTCTGTCTGCTATACCCCTACGTGAGGAAATTCCTTCGTTTCCCAGTTTAATACTATCCAAATTTACCCTGCAGAAGAGAAGTTAATAATATATGAACTACTACTTCTGCTGATATTAATGTTCACCTGTCTGTTACTGCTTCCAATGAAACTGGTTGAGCTACCTTTGCTACAACACAGGGTGCATGCTGTGAACATTACGATAGCGAGAAAAAAATCACAAGTTTTCATGCAGAAAAAAAATAACACGTATGTCAGGAGTTGGACTCGAACCATTGTCAGACTTGAAGTGCATGTAAACCAGAAGTAGTGCAAACTCTACTATTGGACTAGTGAAACAATGTATACCACTGTCTTGCATAACAAGTATGTTGTGTAGCTGATTCGCCACAAGCAGTGATTCCACATCACATATGTTTCCACGCTCTGTAGCACCTAAACTGCTCAATCGATGCTCCTCAATCATTTATTTTTCCTGAATCAGATATTTGGGAGACGTTTTTAATTTCAATGAATTGCAAATATTTGCTAAGCTACCACATCAATCTACGTAAGACTGCCTTGCCTTTAGCTGTCTGACTATTTTTTTTTATTCTATACATTACTCTACCATTTATTATTGTACTTAGGGGGAGAATGTTGACANACATATCAATTTTAAAATGTCTTTTGAGTTTAGCATCTTAATTTTTCAGCTTTTCAACGATAAATATTGATATTTACCTGTAATGTTCCTTTCGTAATAAGTATATACACAATATATTCTGGTTAAGGTTACAGAATCTTATAATGGTGGAAACTGTCCTAAAACACTATTCATGTACAGTATAAATAATATCGAAGTTTGAATATTACTTACATATAATCCATTCGATCCACTGAAAGATAAAAACAGCAATAATATGATATTTCAATTAATTTTTTTACCAGTACACTAAAATATTTAAATTGAAAAATGAAATGCTCTTCGTAAATATTGCTCCAACTTTCACATATTCATACAATAATTCAAATTAAAAAAAAATGTATACAACTTTTGCAGATTAAATTACAAAGATGAGTACTTTTGCGTAAAAGGACATTTACATTTTAAAAGTTGTTGTTAGGCCGAAGTTACCAGTCGTAAATTACACGTAAAGTAATAGCGTTTAAGTACAATTCCGTCAATATGCGATATATCATTGAAAATTCATTGATTTAATCAGAAAAAAGGAAATGTTTACATTATTGCATAACGTATGGACGACACTTAAAACCGGGATCAATCTACGTTTAGCATACTGTGCTTACAAGTGGTATGTTCTAGAGTTAACATATCTATCACAACATTTTTAAATGTAAGGGAACACACTTTTAAAAGTTTCTAATTGTGACAAAAGTTATCAGAGTTGTAGATATTAAGAATAATGTAGGACGGCATTCCCAATATTACACCCTTTACTTGTTATGTTTTTTTAAACCGTGACAAGCATTATAACAATTTCAATTTTTGTACAAAAAGTAGAAAATTGAAACTTCACGGTAAACATTTGACTAATTAGTGTAAGATCAGGAATCACGATACAATTTTCTTAATAAATAGTTTTATATTTCAAGTTATAGGCGTTCAATAACATAGAATTTATTTTTATGGATTGATCAATAACTGGCTCCATATTGTAAAAGCAGCGAAAAAAATTAGACACAATTACATCCTCAAAATGAAATTTTAATGTTGTGGAACGTGGCTGGTGATCTAGACGTTAGTTAACACAGTTGAATGTAGAACACGTTGAGTAATATGAGATGTAAGATTCAGTGGACGTTCTTAAAACAAATGGCTAATCCATATCTCAATATCTAGAAGAAAATGTTAGAGAACATAAGTGTAAAATTCGCGATATAAATTACATACTGTATGAACTAATAATAGTAACTAAATTTAAGGTGCATACATTATAAGAAGCGAGGAGTAGATAGAATGGTCTAATATCGTTGACAAAAATGAACATACTATTTTGTCAGTTTAATTTTCAAACAAAAGATAAGGGACCGAAGCTGTTCAACGAGAAGAGCAAAGGAAAACGAGATTAAGTTTCTATATTTAACAAGAAATGATACATTGGTTTTATATTTATTCAGAAGCTGCTTGTCGTTATCTCAGATTATCCTTTATGTTTGTTTTTTGTTGTTGTTGTGTTAAGCACAAAATCACGTTCTTATCCGTTTTTCCATCTTTTACGACAAGTCCATTCATCAGTAAAACATAAGAATAAAAAATAAGGGATTACTTCATTTTTTGTAAAAATTGAACTTTTCAAAGTACTGTAAGTTTGCAAAATATAATCGTAGAATAATTTCTCAAAAATGCTTCTACTTTAATAACCATTTGTGTATGTTCTGATTTATTCTCTTCATGGAAAATAGTCCCACTACAAAGATGGAGCTGTTTGATATAGTAAAAAAAGGGGTTTGAATTGATCTAGGGGGTTTACAAGACTGTAATATCAAAATATTTAATTTCAACCTTTAATTTTGAACGAGAATCAAGTTTTGATTTTATGGTTGTATTTTTCACTATATTACCCCTACATTTAATGCCTTGATTTGCCTATTGACTTGAATTCGGCGTTTCCCTGGCATTAAATTATTAGGAAATATAAACCAAATAATATTTCGTCATTCACGAAACGTTGTTCAATGTCTTTGCTAACTCTTTGTCAAATAAAAACAGTACACGAAATAAATTGAAAGTGGAGATCTGAAAACAAACAATTTTGACTGATTTACTGTGAGTTAAATTTAATTGTAAACATTTTCTTAACTCAATGTACCCCCTCGCATGTCCTCGTACCGCAATTGTTACTCGAAGAACAGTGAAGTCTTAATCTGAATCAGACCTAACATGTTTGGGTAATGATTCCCCATCGTCTCAGGAACTGCTAGAGACAACCGACGAATATGGATGAGTTAGCCGAATCTAATAAACATCAACAAAACNAAATCAGAGGTTGCATCAATATGNGAGAATGTTTACCAGAAGCGATACATTAAGTGGTTGCAACATCCAACAGCCTACNTGGCATTTCCCAATCAATCACAAATGTAATCCTTCTTGGTATGGAAATATTTATTCCAAATTCCAACATAATATCCGAATCCAGTTCTATNCCAAGGTTCAACAGATAGTGCACTGCCAACGTATCACAACAAATGCAGCATATCACAAGTCGCTTAAGTCGCCAAGTTCTAACATTCGTTTGGCTACATTGAATCTCGTAATATTTGGAAATAAACAATTTACAAGACCTAGGACATTTTTGACACGTTCATATATAGTAAGCATACATCTTGCCCAAATTAAAGTAACTTTTTCTGTCAACATCCAAAGCAATGGGTCGCAGTTTTAGCAGTACATCCTTTTCCACCTCTCTGAAGATAATACGTATCCCTCGATTCTTCCCCGAAATAAAATGTGGACGCATTTGTTCTTATGTCATCTTTTAATTCCACTTCCGATGCTGTATATAAAAGTCCTCTTACGCTCCTCCTCCCTTCCTCATACCATATTGTGCTACCTCGTGGTTTTTTTTCTTCATAAATCCATCTGCCGTGCACTTCAAACCCTGGATACTAACAGGGATTTTGGACCTCATTGCATATCTACTTTATATACAAAAAATGGGCTTCAAGATTAACTCATATACTGTGCAGGCTCTTTAAAGTCACTTCAAACAATTTCTAACTGCTAGAAGCTTGCTCATATACAAACTATTCCTAAGAAAGGTAATTAATCTGTGCCTTCCAATTATCGTCCAATATCTCAAGTTTCTATTCCATCAAAGGTCATGGAAAATATGCTTCANAGTTAAATTTTGTCATACCTTGAGTCATGTTAATTGATCATTGATCATCAGTATGATTTTCGGCATGGTTGTTCCAGTGGAGATTACATTTCGTATATTAGCATGTGTGGAACCAATCACTGGAAAAGTCTGGAGAATCTCACGCGGCTGCCTTCTGATAGTTTTGCAACAGAGTATATTAAATCATACCACATTACTTATGTCAGTATTTTTCAAGTTTTCTCAGTAACATATCTACCCGAGTAGTAGTTGAATCACGTGTAAGACATGGATGTTTGTGATTGTCCATTCATCATAAGCAACTCACGAAAGGGTATAACCTGTAATGCAAAAGCACCGTGAGTGCCAAAAGTAAAAATAGAACTACGAAGAAAGCAAGTATTTATGAACCTTTGTTTTGAATTACAATAAGCATTGTTCGACATCCCTAAATAACCCATCAGGTGTCGATGGGACGTAAAACACCATATATCATCATCATGACATAGTTCTGTCTGCCAATCTATTTCTACTAAACATTAACTATCTACTTTTCCATTACTACGAGTTCCATTCACAGCCTTACTTATTGTTTTTCATTACACTCGAATCTTTCATTCCAACGTAGCCTTTCTCAAACTTCGTCACACTCTATCAAGCTTCTTGTATTAATCCGGATCTTTAACAAATTCTTTAGTCGGGAATAAAATATCTGGTTAACTTCAACCTCACTAAAACCAAGTGTTGACTCGTCACCACAATTAAAAACAGCCATTCACTGTATATATTATACATTTATCCCTCTTATGGTTTTTCCTGGAGTGACCATGTTTCTGCTTTCCCTAAAGCCGCTTCGATAAGTTAGGATATATTTTACTGTTCCAAGGAGTAATTTACCGCAGAGCTACTCTTTAACAAGGCAAATGTTCCCCGGACTTCCTCCTATTTTCGAATATTGTAAAACAATATTTTATGGGGGAAAGGGGTGTTCTCCTACAACTTATCTCAATCTCCTCGACTCAACAGAAAGGAGGGCTTTTCATTTGATCAATTCCTCATCATTCACTAGTTCTTTACACCCTCTCTCACAAGTCACGGAGGCAGGGGGATGGTTTCTAAATATTTAGGAAATAGCAGGAGTAATTTCACGAATTGAAATAAAGATAAAGTTGTACTTCTTGTTATAGAAAAATATTTTAATCCATAATATAGACGATATGCTTCTCCTCTTTGTGCCCAGATATTTTTCGCTTGTATATGCAATTCTTGCCAGTCACGTTTAGTTTCTCATACANGATTCAGCTGTAAACTATGTTTTGATAATTGTACGCACAGCTCACGCCTACTGCATTAACTCTTAGTGTCTTCTTCTTATTTCTCCTCAATCATGAGTAACCGCTCCTTCTAACAGACGTATATACACGGTAACTTTGGAGGAAAAACAGTACTTTGGAATTTCATTGTATCGGTCATTCTAAAAATAAAAGAAGGTCATATGAACATGTTTATCATTCCGAGTGGATTTTGAGCTAATTACTTACTGTGCATAACATTTATTGTTAAATTACAAATGCTTTACCAGTTTGAGGCAGATTGTAATAGATTATGAAAAGTTGACCGATAACTTTGAGAATCGCGTGAGCATATGTTGCTCGTCTGAATTGATTCTTACGTTCCTGCATGAGAGTAGAGGCATCCAATATGCGAGGTAGTATTAGTTTCGAGTATTCAGTTTTCGTTTGTATATTTCATTCTTCATCCAACACCTTAAACAAATCTAACAGGATTAGGTTTAGAGATCTTGTTGGCAAGCCAATGGCACTGCCACGACCGATCCACGCATTTGGGAAAATTGTATTTATATGTTGCATCACTAGTCGTGTATAATGTGGAAAGACTCCAATATGCTGAAAGGCAATATTAATCCGTACAACATCCTTTACTTTTCTGGTAATTCATTTTAAGAAATTCTAAGTAACCTTGCCTGTCCTGTGATCTTCAGAAACGATGACACAAATCTCACGTTAACTGACAAATTACGTTGAACATCTGTTTACATATTACCATGTAGGTTTTCGAGAAACTATCGACGAGTGTTACATAAGTTCTAGATTCCGCTACATGTGATAGTAGCTTTATCAGTGAATATATGAACGGAACTGATCGACGTTTAGTATTGTAACTAATGACTAAATTCTAGGGTACTGGTTTTGTGGGTGAAACGGACATAAACCGATTCATGTATAGCTTATATACTCATCGATTTCAATAGTGTTTTCTTGATAATCCCTATTTTGTTGGCATGCTTGTTTAGATTAAACTCGAGCGCTTGGAAGCATACAACCTTCACGCAATGTATTGAAAACCTTGAAAAACGCGTTTCAATCTGGGATACTAAGGTTGGGAAACCAGAAACAGTGTTCTGCAATAGCAGCAGTGTCATTACCATTTCAGAAATCACACACATACAGCATATCACCCCTGTGAAGCCAGCCCGACACAAACATGAAACGCAAAACCTTAAGACACCATACGATTGTTTAGCGTTTGTTTAGCAATGTTTAGACCAAAAATCGTTTCCTTAGCTACGCCAAAGGCAATTTTTTCACAAAAACAATGGGTCGGGCTAGCTTCACGTTAGTCCGACCCACAACACAAAAAGAAAGTTTCGTAAAGTGCTTAGGATTGTTTAGCGTTTGTTTTACAATGTTTAGACCAAAAAACATTTGGTAACGCTATGCTAAAGGCAATTTTTTTTAACAAAACTAATGGGCGCGGCTAGCTTCAAGCTAGCCTGACCCACAACCGAAAACGTTTGTTTAGCTGATCTTTTTTAGGTCAATCGTTGGTTTAGCGTTTGTTTAGCTATGCCAAAGGTATTTTTGTTTTCACAAAAACAATGGGCACGGCTAGCGTGAAGCTAGCACGACCCACAACCCAAAACGTTTGTTTAGCTGTACTTTTTTAAGGCAATCGTTTGTTTAGCGTTTGTTTAACAATGTTTAGGCCAAAAAACGTTTGTTTAGCTAAGCCAACGACAGTTTTTTAACAAAAGTAATGTACGCAGGTAGCGTGAAGCTAGCCTGACCCACAACCCAAAACGTTTGTTTAGCTGTACTTTATTAAGGCAATCGTTTGTTTAGCGTTTGTTTAACAATGTTTAGTCCTTCAACGTTTGTATATCAGTTTCAAAGGCATTTTCGACTACAAAGGCAAGAACGTTGCTAGCTTCACGTTACTCAGAGCACAGCCTACCACATTTAGTAAATGTTTTGTTTAATATTGTTGACCACTAGACAAATACGGCATTGATCCATAATGTGTCAACATGGCGTAAAATTACACAAACACATATACAATAGACAAATGTTTTTAACAAAATAAGGCTTCCCTTTAAAATATATTTTTGGTATGGTAAGTGTCATGTCAGCCTTATCTGTAGCTTTTCTTTATTGCTTAGACAGGTAGTAATCAAATTTCATATCCTAATTTAGATTTATTGACATTACTAGAAGTTGTTAAGAAGTCCCTAATCCGGCAATTCGTCAAAAACTCACATTATTATAAAAATAATAAAAACTATCTATGAATGAGGTCTAGTCCAAATGCGCCTGACCACCAGCTGAATTATTTTTTAATTCGCGTAAAAGTAGTCATCCTTTTTCTATCGTTTTATTTAGGCCGCTTTCACACTTGTCGGGTGTTCTAAATCACCCGGCCGGAAGAACGCCCTGGTTCTTATGCATTTAAATACATTTATTTACTTGTCTACGATGCAAACAATGGAAAATAGAAAATAGACGCATAGAAAACCACCAAATTAAAGATTAATACAGAAAAAAGAAAAAGTTGAGAACCCAAGAATTTTATAAATAAATTGTTTGATTATTGATACCGAGATTGAGAAGGGGCCTCCATGGCTCAGACGGTAGAGCACAAGTTTACGGAGCGAGAGACGTGGGTTCGATCCCCACTGAAACCAAGAAAATTTTTCAAAGAAATCTTTCAGTGCCCCAAGAAGACTACAACACCAAAATAGAGCGACAGACCTTGCGATAGGCCGGCTAGAGAGAACCCAAAATACATCGCACAAACACATCTGGACATGGTTCGCAGAGTCGCTAAGGCCTCATGGGATGCCTTGAACAGGAAGAAAATGGAGGATCATTACCAAAGAGCAGACCCCTACTAATGGGATAGACTNCTAGGAACAAAAAATGATACTGAGATTGAGCATTCGATTCTTGCCTAAGGATTAAGGTGTCAATTTTTAACTGTTTATATTCACAACTATAAAGTAAAGTATGGTTTATTATTGCTATTGGCGTAAGAATGTTTATAAAAAATTAAACTAAAAATTACTGTCACTGTAAATAGCAAAATACTCTACTTGTTTTATTACTTACTGATATTAGATTCCATATTGTTCATTTTAGTTGATAACGTGTCTGACACTTCCACCTGCAATAGNAAACATAATGTTAAACGTATCAATTGCTTTCATATTCGATACTGTACTTTAAGTAAACGCTGGTGGTACGAGACCAAAAATCGTTGTACTCTTGATTTATAAGTACTTGGCAATGTTACCCTGGTTGTCTTAAACATAAAATAAAGTATACTTTTGTGAGTAAAGTGTAATGTAATCATGCAAACTACGTTAATAAAAACAAGTTGAGGTACGATCGAAATAAGACGCGTATTTTAGTCGAGTTGCATTTCTAATTTTACACCAATAAATGCCCTTTTGTAAAGTTAAAACGAAATGAATGACATAGGTCAAAGCCGTTCCTTAGTCTAGCCGTACTTTAATGAAGTAAACGTTCAACATTTATAAATATTGAGTTAAGACTTTTTGTTAATTTCGACATAAAAAAGGGTTGCCTGACATCACCAAATCCCATACCTGACTAACCGATGTTTAGACACTACAATGTTAAATCTACTTAGGGTAATTAAAGATAATTTAACTGACGGTATATTTTTTTCGTGATTTTTGCTCTAAAACCTTTGCTTGATTAGAATGTAATTTCAAGNTGCGGTTAAAATGCAAGGTAAGTTAAAATAAATAAAAAAAGCTGTGAATATATCAACCTTTCCGTTATTTCCTTAAGAGGAGACTTTTACCTTTGTACTATTCAAAGAATCGCAAAGTTACATTGCAACAGAGTTTTTAAATATCACTGCCATGCATTCAGCCATTTTTTCACTAAATTGTCATATGACGAATTTCTCTTCCCCCCTCTCACTGTTTTTAAATAACTCCNAAGACTATTTTATAAACTGGCAATTTCTTTGCAATTTGATATCCGGAGANCCTCTTGGTTTGCTAGCGTGTTGGCTACTANCCCATCATTGAATGGCGATATGTTTCCGGTGTCATTTGCATAAAGTCAATTTTGTTTCAGTATTTCCCCGCAATGTTGTTTATCTGAAGATGAAATAAAATTCTGTAAGAATTGAANAATATATNCATATTAAAATATAAAANATACAATAATACGAACATCAACATTAATCGTATTCAGCTAATGAGATTCATTTCATGCACGCAGTATATGTGGTGTCATTCGGGTCAGTTACAGTAGGTAGGAATTGATATATCCCAGAATATTCCATATAAGATAACTCGACTACACAAATATAATGGCGGACAAGTCTCTCAGGACTAACAATTATCAGGAAATTGTTGTGGGCTTTTATACTTATTACAGGGCATTGACGGCGTGATATGTTTCTTCAGACGAACCTGCTGGCCCCTACCTAATAGGGATGACAACGCNAAGGTTATCCAGATGTCGCGTCGGATGTAGCGACAGGAAAAGAAGGTAACGATTCTCGCTACTCAATTGTTTGCCGTGTATTTCTTATGACGCTATCATAACAAGCAAGTTAGGGTTTGCTATTTTCTCACATATTGAGGAAATGTACAGTTTGTGGTGATTAATTGGGCTGTGAAATGAGCTAATAAGTATAGGAGTATTTAAGCGTAAAAAAAGGCTANGCTGTTTCAGAGGCGAGTCTAGCATTTATTTATAAAAAAAGCTTAGCTACCCCTCTCTGCCAACCACATGGAACATCAGCTGCATTTTCATTATGAAGTATGAACTAGTTAGGTCTGTTTCTTTGCCAATTAAAGTGAAGCATGTATAATTATAACACCAAAGTATATATTAATTAGTATAGAGGTAGTGAAAGGACTATTTAATATTCTATTA